>JAVTVJ010001326.1:0-153975 GCA_034509425.1 Eopsaltria australis | reverse complement strand
GCGCCAGCTGCCGCGCTCCCTAAACAACAAATTAAGGGCTGACCCAACGGACCAGAAGTCCTTGACGGTATCCTACAGGAAATTGACACAATTCCACCAGCTTGCCAGACCACGTCAGGATACACCTTCCATCACACCTGAGGACTTCCGACGCTACGATGTGGTGAGTTCGTATGTTTTACATCTCACTCACACAGACCCACACCACATCGCAGTGAACCTAGTTGGAGCACCTGAGACATCCATGACAATTATGATAGTAGGTGATTCGGTGCGGGGACCCCCTGGAATTTTTGTAATCCCAGAGGTGAAGGAGTACCATCACAGTCGGCAGTTAGGCATTACCATCAGCCTCAACACGGCACCTTGGTTCCTACCCAAGGGAACTTGGCTGGGCCAAGCGATAGTACTCCCAGACAACATTCCCCGTGACACCCGCACCCCCTTTTGTTTGTGGACTCAAGTTGTAGGCAGAGAAAAACCTTTTATGGAGTGCAAACTCACCAACGGCACTCAATCAGCCAGTCGTCAGGGCATGCTAGACACCGGCTCCAACGTCACTATCATAGCGGAGACCGAGTGGCCCTCTGGCTGGGGCAAAAAGGACTTGGATGAATCCCTTAGGGGAGTGGGAGGCACTGTTTCAGCTAAAAGGAGCACCTCCGAAATCATCGTGGAGGGACCTGATGGACATGTGGGGACTGTCCGACCATTTATAGTACCCTCAGGGTTTACCCTGTGGGGAAGGGACTTATTAGATCAATGGGGAGCTCGGCTGGAGATCCCTCCGCGGGATTTCTAGTCGGGGCCACTGCCGTGCACGCGAGGCCTCCTGTACCAGCATTGAGATGGCTCAGTAAAACACCTATTCGTATAGAGCAGTGGCCCCTGCGTGGTGAAAAGTTAAGCGCACTTCACCAACTAGTAGAAGAGCAGCTCCAAAAGGGTCAGCTTGCTCCATCCCACAGTCCCTGGAACTCGCCAGTCTTTGTGTTAAAGAAGCCAAAATCTAACGAATGGAGACTGCTCCATGACCTGCGAGCCATTAACGCGGTCATGGAGAAAATGGGACCTTTGCAACCAGGTCTTCCATCACCCGCAATGTTGCCCAGAGGATGGCCCATTGTGATCATAGATATTAAAGACTGCTTTTTTTCTATACCACTTCACCCAGAAGATGCCCCAAAATTTGCCTTCTCTGTTCCATCGTTAAACAGAGAGGAGCCCATGAAGAGGTACCACTGGCTCGTGCTCCCGCAGGGCATGAAGAACAGCCCCTCCATATGCCAGTGGTACGTCTCTGGGCTGCTCTCTCCAATTAGAAAGGCATTCCCTAGGGTGAAGCTGCTACACTACCTGGACGATATTTTAGTGTGTGCCCCTGAACAAGTTATCTTAGAGCCTGCGCTGAACGAGGTTGTGAAAGCAATTCAAGGCGCGGGGATGACCATCAACCTTAAGAAGATACAACGGACGTCGCCCTGGAACTACTTAGGATCCCGAATCTCAGAGTCCACCATAGAGCCACAACTGATGTCGCTCCAAGAGAAACCATCCACCTTGAGGGAGCTCCACCAGTTGTGCGGCTCGATCAACTGGATCCGTCCCTTTTTGGGACTCAAGAACACCGACCTAGATCCGCTGTTCCAGTTGCTGCGTGGAGGCCACACCCTGCATTCACCTATCGAGCTGACTGCGGACGCCGAAGAGGCAGTGGGTAAAGTGTTGACTGCATTAGCTAGCAAGAGAGCACATAGGATTAACCCGATGCTCCCTTTTAGGTTTACCGTTTTGGGGCAGACACCTAAATATTACAGGTTAATCTTTCAGTGGGATGGGGGAGCAAAAGATCCTCTCCTGATAGTGGAATGGGTCTTCTTGCCCAATACACCATCCAAGACCATCACAAGGCCACAGGAGTTGGTGGCCGAGCTAATCACCAAAGCTCGGCAGCGACTCCGCACCTTGGCCGGATGTGATTTTACATGCATCCAAACTCCCTGGAAGAGAGACCAGTTTGAGAGTGTCTTCCAGGAGAGTGAGTGTCTGCAATTAGCCCTCGAGAACTTTTCCGGAAAAATTGGCCCTCAAAAACTCAAACATCATTTATTTAATTTGGAATTCCATTTGGCCCCAAACTTCCTTCAAAGTAAAAAGCCAATTCCAAATGCCTTAACAGTTTTTACAGACGGCTCTGGATCCTCCTGTAAGTCTGTATTGACTTGGAAGGACCCAGTCACCTCTGAGTGGGATGAGGAGGTGCAGACAGTTGAGGGTTCTCCTCAAATTGCCGAGTTGGCAGCCGTCGTTAGGGTATTTGAGAGGTTCCAGGAGCGACCTATTAATTTGGTCACTGATTCAGCCTATGTAGCCGGAATTGTCTCAAGAGCAGAGCACTCATTATTAAGGGAAGTTAAGAACAAGAAATTGTTTGGGCTGCTTGCGTTTTTATTACAGCTCCTGTCCCACCGCAAGCATCCTTTCTTTGTGATGCATGTCAGGTCACATTCAAACCTTCCTGGTTTCATTGCGGAAGGTAACGCCAGGGCGGACGCGCTAGCGATGCCTGTGCAGGCGTGTTCTACACCTGACACAGTCGCACAGGCTCGCCTTAGCCACCAATTTTTTCACCAAAATGCCTCCGCTCTGCGAAGGATGTTTCATCTATCCTTGGAGCAGGCGAGGTCAATAGTGGCCACATGTCCCTCTTGCCAAAGCCACCAAATACCATCGTTCAACTCTGGGGTAAACCCCAGAGGGCTCAATGCGAATGAGCTGTGGCAAATGGATGTCACTCACTACCCGCCATTCGGGCGTCTCAAATTTATGCATGTATCCGTGGATACCTTCTCCGGTGCAACGTTCGCCTCACTGCACACAGGGGAGAAGGCCAGGGATGTCAGAAAACACCTTTTGTTAGCTTTCTCTGTGTTAGGAGTCCCCACATCGATTAAAACCGACAACGGGCCTGCCTACACATCGGCCAATTTTAAAAAGTTCGTCCAAGAGTGGGGAGTCAGGCACCATACCGGGATTCCCTATTCACCAACAGGACAAGCGTTGGTAGAAAGAAGACACCGGGACATCAAACGCATCCTTGAACAGCAGCGGGGAGAGACAGAGGTCAAGTCGCCCATTGAGCGCCTCTGTAAGGCTCTGTTTACTCTAAATTTTTTAAATTGTTCTGAAAGCGAGCCGACTCCCCCCGTCTTTAGGCATTTTATTAATTCTACTCGAGCAAAATTGGCAGAAAACCCAAAGGTGCTCTTCAAGGATCCGGAAAGCAAGTTGATAAAGGGACCAGTGAGACTGTTAGTATGGGGGAGAGGGTTTGGGTGTGTTTCCTCCCCAGACGGTCCACGATGGGTGCCTGCGAGAAACATCCGCCCCTACTTGGAACAAACTCCACGACAAGACAGTGACGATTCCGGGCCGTCCATCGCCTGGAAGAGGCGAAGAAAGAGACCGGACTGATCGACTCGTTTCCGCCAGCTGAGAGACCCAAAGAGTGACATCGAGGAAGCCAAAGCAGCGAACGAGACCCTTCACTGTCCCCTTCTCCTCTTCCCTATCCTACCTTTCCCTTTCCCATTTACCCCTAATCACCTTAGTATCCCACGGGGAGAAAAATTAAGCTTGGGTCCGAGGGTGGTGAGAGATGTTGAAGTCCTGTCTGTTCTGACATTTGTCTTTTTACTGCAGCATCGAGAGATACCTCATGAAAACCAGAAAACCCTACCTGATGCAGTTTCTCCACACGTTCTATCTGTGGCTGATGATGTCAACCTTTCAGTGGCGAGAGTCAGGAACTTGGATAGTCCCGCAGCCCAAGGAAAATGTTTGGGTGACCCTCGCCAAGTCCCTCAAGCAAGAGAGTTTATGCCTCAACACAGATGCAGAGGAAAACCCGCTAACTACGTGCCTAGTGGGTATCCCCCTGCGAGAGGATGACACCCTTCTCGCAGGTTTTCATCCCCACCCAATCAAGGATTGGGACGCCTGGCTCGAGACACTTAAGCATGCACCACACGAGCCCCAAGAATTGGAGCTTTTGGGGTCTGCGGCAGCCAATTTTTGTGTAGAGTTCGGATACACTCTAACGGGTAACAAGCCTTACAGAGCTCGAATTGGAGATATCAAAAGACACGGAGTGTATCCCCTAAAAAGGTCCATCTATAACTTTGGCAAATGGTGTAATCGTACCATCACTAAACCGTCCACCCCGTCGAAAGCCAGAGCGAATGCCTATCCTTTGACCCTTCCACCTGGTATGTTCCTTATCTGTGGGGACCGGGTGTGGGCTGGGATACCGTCTCGTCCTGTGGGAGGGCCGTGCACGTTAGGCAAGTTAACCCTCATGGCCCCTGGCAAAACCCAAATTTTAGACTGGAAAAATTCTAATCAGGCCCGTCAAAAAAGAGAACTTAACCATTGGGATGAAAATTGCCAATCAGAAGTCAATCACTGGAGTTTCTCAAAGAGGGTGGCTGCCTCCATCTTCGTGCCCTGGGCGGCGGCAGCTAAGGCGCTAGGGGAGTTAGGCCATCTAGAATGTTGGCTGGGTAAACATGCCAACATGACGTCTCGTGCACTTGCCCAACTGTTACAGGACGGCGACACCACTAGGCGCGCCACGCTGCAAAATAGGGCCGCCATAGACTTCCTTCTCCTCGCCCACGGGCACGGGTGCGAGGAGTTTGAGGGTCTATGCTGCCTCAATTTAACATCCCATTCGAAGAGCATTCACTCAACTATTAAGGGTATACAAGACCAGCTGAGGGATTTGCAAGTTGAAGGCAAAGATTGGTTAAGAAATGCCTTTTCTAGCATCGGGATTTCTGGTTGGGGTTCAGAGTTATTAACATCCTTGACATGGATTCTCATCATTGTTGCTGTTGTGTGCTGCATGTTCGCTTGTTTGAAATCCTTTTTAATTACCTTAGTCTTACCATCTTCTTTAAGTAAAAAGAAACGGGGAGATGTAGGAGTGGTTTCTATGGAAACCAACTCCCAGAAGCCCTCAAAGAAGTCGTGGTGGAGCAGACCATTCTGTGGGAAAAATCCTCCACGCTCCACAGTCACGATGGTGTAGTCCTAGCCCGCCTTCGTTCCTCCCCGTTGTTATTAGTGGATAGTTAGACTGTTTGTAACGTTTAAGTATATGCCTCCTTTCTGGAAGATTCATATTCCTTGTAACTGTGATTCGTTCCCGGCCCCTGATCCCTCCCCTTCCCTATTCCGGTTGGTTGTAATCCCTAATCCCCTCCCCATCTCCGCCCTTTACCTCGTTTGTGATTGGTTGCTAGCCGATGGTAAAAGACCTTGCACTGCGTCATTCAGGGCTCTTCAGCTCTGGGACGAGGAGGAATAAAAACCCTTCTGCTGCCCTACTGAGGAGTCGCTCCTTTTTTCCTCGCCGTCGACTGCGGTGTGCAGGAAATAACCTGCGACCCGCCCACGCCTCAGATCCCTGAGGAGACCGTCGCGGTCTCCACCGTTTGGGCACCTGAGGGTTAGCCCTCTCGGCGACACTCGGGAGAGCTGGGGCAACCATCGCCCGGTGGAACCGCACTCGAGAAGCAAGGCGCGGCGCTTCGTCGCCGCTGCTGGAAACCCTTTAACAACCTGTCTAGTGGGAATTCCAATGTCAGTCGCAGAAGTCTTTGGAGGACCACTGAATCTCACCTTGATCCGCAGATGGAACACGTGGACGCAAGCTTTACCATCCACACACACTGACCCTCAAGAATTAGACCTGGTAGGGTCAGCCCAACCAAAATTCTGTATACAATTTGGCCCCAAAGCTCCTGTAAGCCGCCATCAAAAGAAAACATTTGTAATGTATCACCTTAAGAAACCCTCAACCAGGTTGAGACTCTGGGACCCCCTCCGTAAACCCCTCCTCGCCCCAAAACCTACAATCCCAGCCGGCCCAGATGTCTCGCCCAATGATAAAAAACTATATTCAGAATTGAATTGATGCAAATTTGCGAACAAAATACAATCAGCGCCCATATTGTTCCCAAGAGAACTCCCCAAAGGGATGTTCTTGATCTGCGGTGATAGGGTGTGGGCAGGGATTTCCTCTCGCCTGAGTGGGGGCCCATGCACAATTGGCCGTTTATCTACCCTAACACCAGGAAGGACTGAATTGTTAGCCTGGAGAAACGACACCAATCACGACCGACAAAAAAGAGCCACCCTTGAATTAGACCAAAAGTGCGATAGTAGTGTCGTCTCCTGGTCCTTTTCCAAAAGGGTCGCAGCCTCGATATTTCTACCGTGGGTGGCAGCTGCAAAAGCCCTAGGTGAGCTTAGCCACCTGGAGTGTTGGGTAGCTAAACAAGCCAATTTGACATCTCAGACACTAGCAGACCTCCTATCAGATGAAAACGTCATCAGACAGGCCACACTACAAAACCGCGCAGCCATCAATTTTTTGCTCCTTGCCCACGGCCACGGATGTGAGGAGTTCAAAGGTCTGCTGCTTCGACCTCTCCTCACATGCCCAGAGCATCTCACGAAACATCCAACTTATGCGAGACCAGCTCCACCAATTACGAGAAGAGCACGGCGACTGGCTGGACAAACTCTTTCATGGATGGGGAATCCAAAACTGGGTTGGTCAGATTTTAAAGACTTTGCTTTGGATTTTAGTTATTATCTTCGTTGTGTTAAGCTTCCTTGGATGTTTTAAAGCCTTCATCGTTACTTTTATTAAGAAGTCACTTTCTTTAAGTTAAAAAACAGGGGGAGATGTAGCGGTGGTTCTGAACCAGGAAGGATTAGAGTCCCTCCATAGACTTGCAGAGGATGAAGACCTCTGGTGGCATGTTCCACAGACAGAGAATTTCCCCCTGGAGCTGCCAGAGACAATGGTTTAGACCACCAAGCCACGAACCCCAAGTTCCTGCTATTGGTTCCTTGATTTGTCTGTTATGTATCCCAGTTCTGGAACATTCCCTGTTACCCGGTTGTTCATTCGTTGTTCTCTCTTCCCCCCTCCTCTCCCTGAACCTCATTCGACTACGCACCCTGGACCCTCCCTTGTATCGCCCCTGCACCCTCAGATTATTGGATGTTATCCCTCCCTTAAATACCCATGTCATGAGCTATTCGGGGCTCTTAGTCCCTGAGCTCCCTTGGGGGTAATAAACCTGCCAAACCCTCATACTAAGAGTCCTCCTTCTTTGGGTAGTTCTTTGCTATCCTGCAGTGCTCTGAGGGCAACAACACCTCAGCCCGACACAGACTAGCGGAGCCCACCGCCGGCTCCCCGAGGAAGCCTCCCCGATCGGAACGCGGACAGCTTCTCAGGGTCGCGCTAGCGCTCTGCTGCCAGGATCAGAGCGGGATTAAGAAGCAGGGAACGCGACAAGTGTGCTTGGTTCTGTGAGCTCCTCTGGCTCCAGAGTCCTAGCACACAACCTGCCACCTGCCTCTAGACACAGTGGCTACTTCTGTACTGTGAATTAAACTGTCTGGGGATATTGTCTGCCCTCAAAGCATTATCCAGGTCTACACACACTCACTCCAATCCCTCTTTCCCCCAAAATAGAATGGTCTCATCCATAAACCATATCGGGAACAGTGTCTGATGTACACATTAATTCACCAAACAAAACTGGGACAGATGCTGTCTGGGCCCAAACCATGTCAGGGAGCCTGCTAACAGCAGGTTGAATTATTAGCCTCAGCATAAGCCTGTATCTTGTCCAATCCCATTAATACAACCAATGTTTCTGGAGTTTCTGGCACAAATGCAATGGTTCAGAGGGATGGAGTCCAGGGTGTAGGTTTAGTATTCTATCAGTGTGTCCAGCAGAACTGGATGCAGTATATCCAAGGCAACCAGGTGTATTTTTTTTACTTTGCTTAGAGACTTTCCAGTCCACTCCATTGTCCAGTTGCCTGCAATCTAGGAAACAAAACCCACTGTTGGATGAGGCCCAGTAGCCAGTCTCATCAGTGGGTGCTTTGTGACTGGATCAAGGCTTCTTGACTCCAGGTTTCTATGGATGATTGTGCAGCCATTTCTACATATTAAAACTTAGGACTCCCACTAGATCAAAACTCAGTGTTCAGTACACAGAGTGAGCTCAGGTCCTGGCATTGTACCTGCGTGTTCTGTGCCCCTCTAAGTGCTAGCTGAGAAGGCCAGTCTGAAGCAGTTTTCATTGCTCCATTTCCACAAAAGCTTTTCATTACTTAAAGCCTCTGGATTGCTTAGTAGAATTGGGCAGAAAAAGAGGCAGAAAGACACACAAAAATAATAATCAAGCCTTTGATCTCAGTTCATCTGATAAAGCCCTGGCACAAGGCCTTCAAAAATAACTCAGTATAGAACTCTGGAAGGATTATGCTGAACAAGTGATAAAAGCACATGCTTTATTTTCATTGGCACTTTACAGACCCTGACCCTCTCATGTGCTGATTTCAGCCAAAAAACATTTACTTTTTGACTCCCAGATGAATTCCATTGGTCATTTTCCTATAATGTAATTATAAATCCACTTACATTATATGTGGCATGGTATCTTTCTCTCTCCACAGTAATCTCCAGAAAATCCATCAGATTATGCTGAGGCTTTACAGCCAGAAAAGATAGGGAAGCAGGACTTCCTACTTACAGAGTCAAAACTACTCCACTGAGCTGGTGCACAAGTGCCACATGCCAGTCCTCCCTGGCATTTCTCAGCTGAAACAAACAGATGCACTCTAAAATCAAGTTCTTTGCAGTCTGAACAAGATTGTTACCCATAATTCAGTCTTTGGCTTTATCCAAGTCTCCTACATTTGGCTTCTGACAACACAGCACTGTAGTATGCACCTGCTACATGACTTGGTCTTGCTATACACCATCTCCTGCATCCATCATGAAACCCTCAGCACAGGCTGTATAGCTGTCTTTACACATAGCCTCAGCTATCTTAAGACTTTTGTGATAATAATTTTTCTAACCGTGAAGTTTGTCCTCTGGATAGAGAGGTTTTTAGTTGATCCTCTCTGTAGTGGTTTCAGTTCGTCTATTCAGGTTTGTGGCTAAATGCCAACACACCCAAATTTACTTGATGTTTGTTGTGAGATGAGGATTAGGAGTAGGCAAAGCAGGTTCAAACTTTATAAAGTATAAAGAAACTTTATTAATATACCTAAGACAAAGGGAAAGAAAAAAAACCCAAGAAAAAACAGAACAAACTCTTCAGACCACCCCTCCTTCCCCCACCTCTCCATTTCATTCTCCCTGACAACATACAAAAGACAACACTTTGACCTCCAGTCAGTTTACCACCTCAGAAATAGCTCTTGTTCTAGTTCATTTAGGGAGAGAAGTTTCTTTTGTTTACACCATGGATTTTCTGTAAGAAAAATACAGTTTTTTATGGGTCTTCTGCCTCACCATCAGCCGCCGCCCGGAAGAAAGACCAGCTTAATGGTGGATCCCTCCCACACCAGTAGCCTTCCCACAGCCACTATGGTGGGTTATGAACAGTCCACAGGGTACCTGTTTTAAGGATGCACAGTTCAATTGCAGCAACAAAGAAAATCCCTTCTTCTGTGTTGAGCAACACAGGTTCTCCTGACAACTCAGGTTCTCTAGCATTCCCCCCGGGATTAGGGCTCTGGGTCACAGCCTCTCTTCTCTCTTGGTTCAAGTTTCTCATCAGGCTGTACTTATTTCAACACCTACTTGTCTTTACCCAGGTATTTCAGTTCACTGGCTGCAATTAGAACCTCACATCCCCCCTTTGGACTATGTCTTCATATATTACAGGGAATTTATTAGCTCAGTCCCCAACCATGGTTCTCCAAAAGTTTTCAGCTTCACTCTTGAAGCACTTCTCATACACCTCCCTGTAGGTATCAGTTCTGCTTTCCTCACTGACTGTAAAGTCTCTATGCTGCATTTATGTAGATGTCCTCACTTGTTCCCCTCTCTCTCTGCAAGGAAGGATGGGTGTCTGCAAGTTTAGTCCAGGCATGGATAGAGTTAATCTCTGTCTCTCTCTCTGGCAGTGTGACGATAACGTGCTCCCTACCGGGCTTTTTGAAAAGGTCTGAGCTGTATGGCAGAAGCTCTCAGAGTCTCTGTGCCTGGCTCTGCGGAGCTGGCTCAGCCTGGTGGGGCCATCTGGGCCCGGGGTGACAGGGCAGGGCCTGGCCCGAACTGGATGGAGTCCGGCCCAGTCCTTGCCTGGCCCGGAGCAGGGGCCTGGCCCTGTCTTGTGTAGCTGACATGCCGGCTGAGCTGTATCTGCTGAAAATTGCAGCAGGTTCCTCCCCCATTCCTGGCTGCAGCGGCATGGCTGCCATAAACTCCCCTTCCCTCCCCCTCCCTCCTTTGGAAGGAGGGGGGCGGGGGGGGCCTTACCAGCGAGAGAAGCAGGAGATGTTCCTCTCTACACAGCAGCAGGCCAAAAGAGGAAGAGGCTCAGAGGGTCTCTGCTAATATATGGTTTTTTCCCCGAAGGCGGATCAACTTTTTAATTGGTTCACCTACATATCAATCCTTAAAACTACCTGATTATTGGCTCTCTCTCCCAGGAAGGAAGTTATATCCCCTCCTGCAACATAGATCACTTCCTAGATTTTGACCCCTCCTGCCTAACCCAGGACACTCTCTCACCCACTTTAGGAATGATGGCATCACACTTGTAATCACAGTTTGGCGCCACTGCCCTCTTGAAAGCGTGCTTCAGTCTTTTTGGTCTATGTAAGGTGATGTAAGGAATGTACTGCCACTCTTTCCTGCTGTCCCAACAAGAGTTTTCAGACAAAGTTTGACTTTTCTTGACTGTACAGTTTTGAACAGTGCAGCTCATGGAGTTAATCTTCCTATTGAAATCTATCCAATCTATCCTGGCAGAGAAGGGTGCCTTAAGATCTCTTCTAGAAGACAAAGGAAGTTCACAGAATGTTTCAAAGTCCTGATTTTGGCTGGGGTAGAGTTAATTTTCTTCCTAGTAGCTGGTATGGTGTTGTGTTTTGGATGTAGTATGAGAATAATGTTGATAACACACTGGTGTTTTGGTTGCCAGGTAATGCTTATACAAAGTCAAGAACTTTTCACCTTATCGTTGGTCAGCCAGGACAGCTGACCCAAACTGGCCAAATGGATATTCCAGACCGTATGGTGTTGTGCTGAACAGTAAAACTGTAATTGGTTAGGATGGAGGGATCCCTGCTCAGTGATGGGCTGGGCATCAATCAGTGGGCGATGAGCAACTGCACTGCACATCACTTGGGAGTTTGGGTGGGGGGTTTGGGGAGAAGTGGGTTATTTCTCTTTTTGTTTTCTCCCTTTTAATTATAATTATGTCATTGTAATTGTTAGCATATTATGTTTTATTTTAATTATTAATGTGTTCCTAAACTTAAAACTGTTCTTATACCAACCCATGGGTTTTACCTTCTTCCTGATTCTCCTCCCCTTCACACCAGGGAGGGAGGGGGTGTGAGTGAGCAGTTGTGTGGTACTGAGTTGCTGGCTGGTGTTAAACCACGACAGTCCTTTTTCTTTGGTGCCCAACACGGGGCAATGAGAGGTTGAGATAACGATAAATACGATTAGAACATGTTAGAACAAACCTGTTATAAACATTCATTATTAATAGTTACCGATCACAATGTTGATTTACTTGCTCTCTGAGCTGTTGCGCCTGTTATCTGAGTTGCATCATGTTGTACTTTGATGCTGGCTTATAGTATGACAATTGCTGGTTATGAAACAAATCCGTTATTTGTACTCAGCACTGCTGTCATCTTTGTACTTTGTGAGCCATCTCTTGGAAGCTACTCATAATGTTATCTTTTTCCTTTTCTCCTTGGAGACCCAATCCATGGGAGAGACACCTCCCTTCATCTTCCTCTTCTCCTCCAGGCTAATTACTACAGCTCTTGCAAATTTCAAACATCCTTGGGATGTTCAAACCAGCACAGTTTTTTTGCTATGTCTTCTGACTCTGTTCCAGGTCTTGTTGAACAACTATTTAAGAAAACCACCCAGAGGTCTGCACTGGGATTGGACAGCTCTGAGTGGACGGGGGTATGGGATAGTGTGGGCAAGTGCCTAGGACAGTGGGTACCTCCAGCATTTTGGAACTTCCCCCTGAACAAGTGCAGGATACAGAAAACCTAGGAAAATACTTGGGAAAATGATGACATCAACCTGGCAATTCCAGAGACACAAATCACTGCAACGTGCTGGGTCCTGGCCCAGGCCTACCGAGCCCTGTTCAACACTATTCAGGATCCTCAAGGGAAAAGAATCTCCCTGGATCTGATGACAACAGGACAGGCACTGCAGCTGCTCCATCCTGGCCCCAGGCCCTGCAGCTGAACCAGAACACCAACCCCTGATGGTATCAGTCAACCCTTTTCACCAGAAGAGATGGACACAAGAGAACTTGTTTAGTAAAGGAGAACAAAGCAGGGCCATCACAAGAACAGGAGGAAGAGGCAGAACCAGTGAGCATGTGATCACCTGACTGCTGGGATGCTGGGTAACAGGGCTAGTAGCCTGGAATTAGAGGATAGGGAGACCAAGCAGCTGGGATCACCTTCTAAGCTCTGGAGCACCTGCAATGATGTCACCATGTGGGGCACTAAGCAGCAGAATCTTTTGAGAAAGGAAGGAAAATACTAAGAACTATTATTTATTATTAAACTTTTCTTATCTCAACCCATGGATTTTACCTTCTTTCCCATTTTTCTCCCCAACCCAACAGGAAAGGGAGCGGTATTAGCAAGTGGCTGTGTGGTACTTGGTTGCTGACTGGGGATAAACCACAACACAGAGGAAAGGAGGGAAAGGTGAGAGCTGATGTGATTACAGAAAGTAGGTGCTGAAAAAATATGGGCTATTTCCACATCACATAAAATCACAACTAAAACTTTCTCATAGAAGCTAGTAGAAGCAGTTCTTCTGTCTTCCTACTCATGCTGTATTAACTTTGGTCAATACAAGAGAAAAAATCACTGCCCTCAAGACCCACTCTTAGAAGTTCCCCAACCACCTTTCCTCAGCCACAGTTTTCTCAAACTGAGCAGAAAACCTAACTCCAACGGTCACAAATGAGAGCCAGATTGACAGCTGTCATGAAAATAGAGATAGAAGTAAATAAGGATTATTATCTCAAAGAGCAGTTCCTCACAGATCACCTGTGGCCATCACATGCTGTGGCAGCAGTGAGAAATTACTTAAAAATCATCACCTTTTCCAAAGACAGTTTTTCCCAGCTCAGACTTTTTGAAGCAAATCACTAATACAACATCACTGGATTTTCTGTGCTATTTTCTGATAGATCAGGCCTTCCTGACTGCACTGAAAGGCTTCTTCCCATTTCATCTTTGTCAACATTTTACTGAGCCATGATATGGTCACTGCTGCCAGTACCCCAGGTGCAGCAGTGTAAACTTTATGGTGGCACTTTATGCTCCCATTAACAGAGAACAGACACATAGGTAATTCATTGCTAACAGCTTTACAAGGTTTAAGTTTCAGTTACAGGCCATAATCTGCTTTATTATCTGCTACTCTGGTAGGACAATAACAAATAGTTGCATGCAATAAAAATAAAAAGTAGCAGTTAACATTTATATCCTCTTTTAAGCCAAATTTTGATCTTGGGCTCCTTGCTAACATTAAGCCACCTTACAGATAAGGATAAGCTGACACTCCTGCTCTGTTCTGGAAAACAAACCTTTTCTGCTCTCACCTCCTTTTTGACTGCTCCTTAAAATCAATAGTAGGATGCTTCCCAGTCTCAGGTGAAATGGCAGATCATGTAAGGACACAGTCTAGACTCCCCAGGTAAAATGCAGCTCACTGCCCTGTAATTCTGAATAGCATTTAATGGGATGTGAAGTGAAATTACCTGTGAGGAGGAAAGGGCTTAGTCAAGGTCTGACCAGCATAAGGAGAGATTCAGGCTCCCCAGGGAAGTGATGGAATCACCATTCCTGTAAGTGTTCAAAAAATGAATGGACTTGGCACTTTGTGATACAGTTTAGTGGGCATGCTCATATGAGGGCAAAGGTTGAACTTGATGATCTTGCAGGTCTTTTCCAACCTGAACGATTCAGTGTGAGCACTCTGGAGCCTCATGGACACAAACTCATCTCACAGAACATTTACAGCAAAATCCAGGAGAAAAGGGAGCTAAGGAAAAATACCCCATCTTTCATTATCAACACAATCGTGACCTTGGGTATATTGTGAAATTGGATCCAAGCATCCAGTTAGACACAGTATACGTGCAGGACAGCACCACAGACCAGTCAATGTATTGGGGGTTGGGCTGTATTGGGTTCTTCAGGGAAGCTGCAGGATGTGGAAGTTTTCACAGCCCCTTTTCACTTAGCTCCTCTGAAAATGATGTGAATTTCTAATGTTTGGTGAGATAATTGCCACTTTGAGAAGTTAGCTACCCCTTCGAGTAGTAGTTACTGAGCACAGAAGCAGCAGCACATGTGCACAAGGAATATGCCTGAAGGATTTTGAAAGCAAGCCCATTCTACACCTTCCCCTCTCAGAGATGAGGCAAGGTCTCAAAACACCTGCTGTACAAGATCACAGGCTCACAGCTCTGCCTCAGCCAGAGATGTTCAGAAAGGACCAACACTGCTGGCCTGGCCCTTTGCTTTTTGCCCTTGACTAGAGGAGCATGAAGACAACTATGGGGGAAGGTGAGGTTGGTAAGACAAAGGTGGTAAAAGCATGCAGATTTACATACACCAGGAACATGACAGCATCACAAAACCACTGAAGCTGGAAGGGAGCTCTGGAAATCACCTGCTCCAAACCCCTGCTCAAGCAGGGATATCTAGAGCCTGCTGTCCAGAACCACATCCAGACAGCTTTTTAATGTCTCCACTACCTCTCTGGCCACCTGTGCCAGTGGCTCAGTCACTTTCCCAGTAAGAAAAGTGTCTCCTGACAGTCACCCAAAACCTCCCATATTTCAGTTTATGCCCAATGGTTCGAGCCCTGCCACTGGGTACCACTAAGAAGAGCTTGGCTCTGCACATCCTCTTTTTGCACACATTGAGCAGCTCTTCCCCTGAGATTTCTTCAGGCTGAAAAATCCCAGGTCTTGCAGCTTTTCCATATATGTGGGATGTTCATCTGTGAGGCCACGAAGTGGGCTCTCTTCAGTAACTCCATACCTGTTTTGAACTGGGAAGCCAGACTAGGATGCATAGCTGCAGGAATGGCTTTATCAGTGCTGATGAGAAAGATCACCTGCCTGGACCTGCTTGGTGATGTTTTTCCTAATGGAGTACAGGAGGGGAGCAATGGCCTTTGCCATAGCTGAATATAAGAACACCAGCTGTCCCACATGCACTAGTGAGCACTAAAATAAACAACACTGAATGAGATTAGTAGATTCAATATAGACCTACATGAAGATAAACAAAACAAACACTAATTTCCATTTATTCTTCCTAATAAGTGCAGCTGAATGTTTTGCTCACACTGGCATGCCTTTGCAAGGGCCAGGAAATGAAAAATACTGTAGTGAGAGTAGTTTGGTGCAGTAATATTAAAGTTCTAGATTCATTTCCACACAAAGACAAACTAAAGACCAAATAATCAAATCACCTTTCATAAAGTAGCTGTTCTGAGCACAGAAAAAGTAGCAGCATAACTTTATGGTACAAATTACTGTGCTTTCCCCTTATTTTTCCTCTTAAGCAGCAAGTAGTTTGCTTGACTGACTAGAATTATCCTTTATTCACAGTCACTGTACAGCAAGGCAAGGAAGGTCACAAAATAACAGCCCTAAGCGCAATACGAGAATAAGGTAAGGGTTGTACAGGGCAGCATTACAAGTGCTGTAACCCTTAACAGCTTTTAATTTTTAATAGTGAAATAGGTAAAATAGTATCCCACTAAAATAAACACTACTGCAGAAAAATATCAACTGTTTATCTGGAAAATTTTAAAGATAAACTATGAAAAAACATTTGGCCAATGTATGTAAGCCAGCATTCATCAAACTGAAGGGGGTTTTCAACAGAAAAAATTAAATACTCCACTTTTGTGGTCTCTGCCATACTACATAAGTGTAAAAAAAGTCAGGATACCACCCTACTACAGTAAAGAACAAGTTTGAGTCAGTTTTCCAATACTGGTTTTGTAGTCTGCAGGAAAACTTGGCCATTAAAGTGAGTACTTGAAGTTTTATATTTAAGCATGAATTACAAAATTAAGTAGGAGTTGTTTAAATGGACTTAAGGTGCAGAAACGCTCTCCATTCCCCTGGATGAAAAGCAGTATTTCCCACTTTTTCCTCCTTTAAGAGAGCTGCTTCATGTTTAGCTTCAGATAAAGTAAGGGGTTTGAAGGTTACTGGAAACTATATGTCACAAAGTACTTTGCCTCACTCTCTACCATGAAGACCACTTTTTTACTGGCACCTTAATGAAACACCTATTCAATAAGTACTACAGCCACCTTTTGATATGATTTGGCACGTATTTCATCTCTCTACAATGTACACGTAGCAACTTTGGAAAGTGGGCCTCATTTCATTAAGGACAAAAAGGACAATATAAAATGCATTTTCCATTACTGAAGTGGTATTATTGATAGGAATAATTTTTATGGGACAAACAAATGCACATCTGAGGCAAGAGGATGAAAAAAACCCCAAGGGGGCAGTTATTCTACATCCACAATTAGGCAGCTCAACCACATCTGCTTATCTCTTGATCAAAATAACAAAAGACAACAGATTTTTTTTTTGAAAGGTCAGCTTGTATTGAAAGTATCTCTGTAAAAACACCTGTAATAGCGCAAGGTAGTATCAAAACAAAACAGATGAATATTATGTTTCTTTAAACTGTTAAACTTTATTATAAATTAAAATTTCTTTACAAAAAATTGCACATAATTGACCACTCTTAGGTTCTGATGCACTGGCATTTGCAAAAGTTTCTTTAATCTTCAAGTTTAATAGTCTGTGCCATGAGTCCAATGCAGAAAAGGGCAGTAAGCAACCCTCTTAGAGCCTTCAAGTGCAAGAAGCATACTTGTGGCCACGGCAGTTACACTTTCCTTAAGAGCGGCTGCTTTTGTTTTAAATCCTGTAATGAAAAAGGCTCAAAAATGGTTTAAAAAAGGAAAAACCCAAAATGGACTAGTTGCTTTTTACTGTAAACACAGCCCAGTAAATTAATCCCAAACACAGATCTCTCAGGCATCAGCGAGAGTGTCAAGTGAATCAGGAACAGCAAAGCAAAGCAAAGAGTAAATAAAAAGAAAACATAAAAAAATAAAGTCTGCCATTTTGATTAACTATACTTACGTAGATGACGTTATGAGAATCTGGCAGGGCCCAGAAGCAAGGCCAGACAGGGAGTTCATGTTTCCAGAGGAAGGTCATGTTAATTTGCTTCCAGGTTCAAGAAAAGCAGACTGGAGACTTCATATGCTCAGCAATACTCATCTGCCTTACATAGATCTTAGGGCATGGATCAGCCTGAAGAACCATTCAACTGATTTTGGCATTTTATAGGACTTATGGTTGACCATACCCAGTGTTCAGTGATTGTTTTCTGTGCTGTGTTTAAATTTAAAAGCTCATCTAGGCTGACTCCAAACTCTTGGTACTTGGAAACTAGTTTTCTCAGGTTATCAGTTTTACCTCCTCCTGATGCTTCAAACAAGAGTTGCTGAAAGAGATGGGGAAGCAGATATAAGATTTAGCCAAAGCCTGAGCATCACCACATCTATGGATATGGGATATGCAGAGAATTTATATGAAACCTCAAACTGAATCATAAGGAGAAAACATTACATCTTTCCACAGTGTTGCACATAGAGGTAACTTCTGAAGGGCTCTCTGATATAAATGATGGACCTGTAAAATAAAGGCAAGTATTAAAAGTCAGCACAATTTCATGCACTCAAAATGAATTATTTGAAGCACAAAAATCTCTTGCAATAATTTTTTAAATGGTTTTGAAGTCAAGCATTAAATTGGTACTAAAAGCAAAGGCAAGTTTATGTCTGACCTTAATTCTGACCCTTGCATGAACATGATTAGTTACATGAGGACATGCTATTTTTCTTCACAAGATTCTTGCCTCATTCATTGCACAGGATGGAACACATTCAGGGAATGAAGCAGCTTACTGAGTATTTCTTTCACCACTCAATATGTAGCCTCAAGTCTTGTTTATTGCATATCATCACAATCCTGCAATAAAAATAACTGTTTCATGGGCTTTTTTCCTTCAGCATCTATCTATCTATGCTTTAACAATCAGTATGAGTCTGCAACTCAAAAAAAAAAAATGGTTTTACCATTTTATGGTTTAAAATAGAGGACCAAAATATTTAATACTAGTACTTACTCAAGTGTCCTTCAACTACTGGTATCTAAAGTCCCAACTTCAATCAGAGTCACTAGGGGAGGTATTTGTTGGCACTTTAAATGCTTGTACCCATTTTCATATTCTTTTAACAAACCTTTACATGACCTCTGAAGGAAATAAATGACGGGTTCTTCAGGAACAGGAAATTCAGAATCTGAATCACAATTCAATTTTAAACCAATATCCTACTTGTTTACAAGAAAATCCAGTTATCTGGAACAACCACTGATTTGTGTAAACAGTTATAAGTGTTCGCTACATCCCAAACCAAGACCCCCACAAAAGCCCAACTATACTGTGTATGACTACTTAAGTGATTTTACCACATACTGTATAATTAGTCAGGTGGTTGCAGAAGAAAACCACAAGATTTCTTCTGGGTGTAATCCAGCTACAATGTTTCACATATGCCTTCATTTTAATTGGTTTGCTTTCTTTAAGGGCCCTCTTTTTTATGCATTTGACATATATTTTTCTAACCAAACAAATCAGGGTTCTTTTCAGTCACCAGCCTTACTATAGGCAGTGTCTTAAGATGTAGTCCCTCTAATACAATGACTGAAGCAGGGATTTGTGACTAATTACAGATTACACCAAACCATCAACACAGAGACAGAATCAAGGTTGAATAGGCAACCCAGCCTTTGATATCTCCTGACTTTGAGCTATGTGATCTAACAAACCAAATAATTCTGCTTAGGGCATGTTCTTTTCAAACGTTCTAGAAGACCACAAAAAAAGAAAGAAAACATTTCATATGTGAGTCTAACAACAGCCATGCTACCCTTTATGGATCAATTAAAGCTTTAAAACTGATTCAGAAGAAAGACCACTGACAGAAGAGAAGGATGCTAAGAGTAAGTCACTACAAGATGACACAAAACCAGATATAGCAGAGAAGTAGCTCAAATACCACAAGTAAGTGGTGAGTCACAAATACAGGGCCTCACAACCCCCACCCTCAAATACCCAACATCTTTTCACAGGTGGAAGAGTATTTTGAAGGTGACAGCAACAATACCAGGAAGATCATTCTATTTGAAAAGTGATTCAGTTGCTGTGCCCAAAAACCTTTTCTGTGTCTGTACACAGAGTGATATTTCCCTACCCTAAGTACTAATAAGTAAACCTATTATTTTTGGAAAAAAGGAACTGGCATCTTTTGTGTAGTCAGGAACTATGGAAACTCTTTCCATACATTGGTTTGGCAGACCCACCCTGCCAACTACTTCACAGAATCAAAGGATGGTTTGGGTTGGATGGGACCTTACAGATCATTTAGATAACAAACCTCCTGTCATGGGCAGGGACATCTTCCACTAGATGAGACCAGGTTGCTCAAAATCCCACCCAGTCTGGCCTAGAAACCTCATCCCTGGAAGTGATCTACAACTTCTCTGGGCAACCTGTTCGTGTCTCACCACCTCACAGTAAAGTTGTTTTTCCTAATATCCAATCTAAACCTCCTCTCTGTCAGTTTGAAACTACTCCCTCTCATTCTAGTATGATATACCCTAGCAAAAAGTTCCTCTCCAGCTCTCTTGTCCACTTGTAAAGAGTCATTAGCATCTTCCAGCATGAGTCTTGCTTCCCTCTGCTAGAACTTAAAATAGCACAATCTCCTTCAGGTAAAAAAAATAAAATGAGAGAAGAATACAGCCTTCCCGGTATGGGAAAGATACACAGAAAGAGTATGCAGTCATTATATAATCCATCCTACCTCAATTGTCAAAAACATTTCTCACACTTGAGGCAAATGTTTTGGTGTTTATAAACAAGAGTATTTCAACTAACTAAAAATCTTGAATTTACGAGATTACCATTGCTTTGGATAAAGTCAAGGTATGAGAAGTTTTACAGAATTCCACAATTACTCATTTTAGTACACTGTGTTGACTTACTTCTCTTTGTCCCATTAGAAAGCATTCGGCAGCAATGGCTCTGAGGAAAAGAAATATATAAAAACATTTATTCTTGAATTATTTTAAATGCCATTAATGGCAGAATACTGACTGCGGAATGGAATTACTAATTCCTTGAGAAGAAACTAACTTCCAATGAGGTTAATCTATTGTGAAAAGATAAAAATAGCCATTTTTTAAAAACAACCTTACATGAGCAAGACATTTCAGTGGTTCCCCATTATGAACAAACCCTGAAGAAAAAGATCAGTTCAGCATCACTGGATAATGGAGAATACTGCTATTGTGATATATAAAGGGGAGGGGTAGAGAGGGGGAGACAGAAGTCAATAGTTGAATTTTAAAAAGCAACTTGTAAATACATCATTCATATTTATCTGCATAATATCCATTCATTTAAGTTTCCCCAAGAGGGAAATTTCATTTCTCATTTTAAAGAAGTGACAATATCTCTGCTGTAACAAACATTTGCTTTCTAAATAATAAGCTAACAAAAGAGAAGCTTTCAGTATAAGCCCAATTTGAAGGACATTTCAGATTTACCTTTGCGAAGTAAACCTTAAAAAAAAAAAAGTAATATCTATGAAAACAGATGTATGACTGTTGCATTACATTTTCCAGATGGCCAGGCATGTTGGGATATTATATGTAAACATCTTGGCTTGCAGTTTCAGAATCTGAACATTGCTCTCCTCCCAGTATTGCAGCAGCAATCTGTAAAAGGTGTTAATGAGAAAGGAACACTGCTCTAATCAGTTGGAACAGAAAAGCTATCCAAAGATACAAACACATTACACAAAATATACCAAATCTGAGTCAAGAGTTGCAAGTAGGAAAAAGCCCAAGTCACCATACACAATATTGATTTGATCATGCTCTCAGAACAAAACAAAACAAGTTAAGATACACTTTCAGAGAATAACTAAGAAGTGTGAAAACAGAGAAAATACGATCTTGGCATATTACAAGTTTACAAGTGGATTACACATCCACTTTTAGCATGCACAAGGTAACTGCACATTTGAAAGAAGACAAATTAGTTTTATAGTCATGGGGCTAGGGATACTGTTCAGTCAGTTCTGCTCACCCATTTCATGCAGCATCAACATTGTCTAAGGGAGTTGCAAATTCCATCTAGACAGAATCGCAACTTGGTTTAAAATGAAGCCATTGAACTTCATGTGCCAAAGGCAGCTGTGTCACACTCTCCCCATGCCCACAACCACACATGAGCCTTGCTTTGAGTTCTTTGGGGTCACTGTTGATGAACAGCGTTTCGGGACTTTTCAATATTACTCAAATATTCATGCATTCAGTGTGCCTGAACATAGTAATACATGGACTCTAATCCTGGCAGATCACATTTTGAAATACTGTTCAAGTAAGAGCCAGTGCAATGCTTACATTAACTGGTTGTGTCCCATCAGATTTCCTTTAAATTATGATTTATCATTGCTAAATAAATGCCAAGTTAAGCCTTAAGATAGCACTGTTATAGACTGATGCATCCATTTTTATCTATTCTGGAACTATACTTGTAATAGATCATCAAGTAACAACAAGATTTTAATACATTTCTGACGTTTCTCTACCCACTTGAAACTTTGACCATTTGTAGTCATCACGTACAATGCAGAGTTAATTTCAGTATAATTATAACCTGTCTGTAGATAGAACAGAACATTGTCAAATCTAAGATTGAGATGACATCAGAAGGCGCAATATGCCTCAAGCAACATGCAATAATAGAGGAACAGTTTTACTTCTGTAGTAGAAAGCAAATCATGCATATCTTGCACAAAAAACAATAGTTATGTTAACTATCTGCCTTAATTAAAAGTATTTTTACATACCTCAGTGCAAGTCCAGAATTAGTAGGCATGGTAGAACAAAACCGTTCCAAGGTTTTGGAATGCTGAGATTTTGGAATGCAGCTCAAATAAAAAAGAATTACCTGTAGAATTTGAATTATAAACATTAATCCACTTTATAGGTCTTATTTTGCTAAGAAAAATGGTATGACAAACTAACACCATGACCAAAGTGAGTTGCCACCTTCAAACCTTATCCTTCAAGGGTACAGAAATCAATTTGTATACTATAAAGTTAGTGTCAAGTAGCTAGCACCACATATTTTAGTCCTTCTATCCTGCATTTAGTGCATAAAGATAAATGCACTGCTTGTTAGCAAAATGGGATCCAAGATTTCTGTAAGCTTTATTCTGTCTGTATAAGTGCTCAACTTTTTCCTCCTACTTTATTCCTTCTGTTTCTCAACCATTATCATTTCTATGATTAAAACCATTTCCACCTGCCAGTGGTACAGCTCTGCAGACCCCTCTTGTGTAACCATATCTTCCCTCCCGTACACATTTTCCCTTTTCTTTAGAAGGGAAAAAAAAAAAAAAAAAAAAAAAAAATCCTTTTTCATTACCATGCCCTAAAGTATCTCTTTGCATTATATGACCTTTATTTGAAAAGGTCACTGCTAGATACTCTTCTGCTCTACTACACCCAGACACTTCCTTCTTTTTCTAGCTCTTAGTGTTCATATATTGGTGCTGCACTTGAACAAATAGATTACAGGTACCTGCTAACAGGTCATCAGCCTCTTTGTTTAACTAAAACTGTCCGCAGACACATTTTTACCTTATTATGAAACTCATAATTGGTCCAATAATCAGCAGTACTAAACGGAATTGGATATCGTGTGGGGACTGTCACCAGACATCTGTTCACTAGATCAGTAAAAAGCTTGAATTCTTGAACTTTGTTGGTGGATTGAACAGCTTTGCTATTGAGAAAAACAAGGTAACTGGAAGAAAAAAAAAAAAGAAAAGAAAAAAAGATGCTTCTGGTAGTCTTCACTTAACAGTTGAGATTTATTAACTTTCTTCCGTGAAGAACTTACTCCAACCAAATGTTCTGAACAGTTTCCTGCTGCATCACTGCCCCCAGAGCTGCTTCATAAGCATCCAGTGCTTCACCAACACTTGCATGAAGAGACTGGCATAAACTGTTTATATAAAAAGATAAAAACTGTTGTATGTCATAAACAATACGTGTACTTACACATTAAGAGTAAGACACATTTAAGAATTTCCCATTCTCAGATGCAAAAAAAAACAAAACAGTGTTTTCGGTTTAACAGTATAATGGACTAATTTATCAGTCAATTTCTTAGAATGGATAAGTCTCAAAAGCAGGTAACAAGGAATAATAAAACAACCATGAAGTTTAACATGCAACCGTTAAAACCAAATTAAGTATTACAAACTGTCTTCTAAAGTATCCTTTACTAATCCTTCTAATAAGAATGCTCTAACTGCTACAGAATGGAGACAAGTCTTGATTTTCCATTTGGAAAGCTCCAGAACAACACATTTTCAAATCCAATTAAAGCCACTTGAGAAATAGTATCAGTCTCTGGCAACAAAGTTAGCATTTTGAAACAAATATTACCAGGATCTGAGGAAGAAACATACTGATTGTGTCAGAGGAAAAAAAACCTGACAAGAAAGGTTAAAAAACCCCCCTTAATTTTGTTCAACAGCTTCTCAAAGAAACAGACAGTTAGACCAACACACAAGACCTCATCAAAGACAGGAGCAGACACATTCTTAGATCAAGACACAGTGAAAAATCCATATTTCAAAGTGTAACATAATGAAAACAAAGTAAGACTTTCAGTAAGTAATGGGGGAGGGACTCTAACAACCTCATAAAGAAGGGGAATATAGAAATACATAAAGTAAGACAGGACTGACCTTGCTACCTTTCTACAGAACCCTCCTGACTGAAGTCACATAACCAGTGCTTGATTCTACTCCTGCTTTCCCCAGGAATTATGAACTAAATCACCAATTTGCTACGCTTTCTAAAATAGTGTGGGCATACATACACATGTGTGCACACACAAATGATCTTTCCAACTAAAACACTGTTATAAGATCTTTAAGGCTTTGCTGATTTCAACCTATTTTCAGCTGGTAAAAGTGAACTTTTAGGTCTTTTGTCCTCCACACCTGAAGAAAGGAAATATAGATACACAGGCCCAGGTACCTAGACACTCACTGCAGCAAAACTCAAAGAAACACTCAATTATTAGCTCTGAAAGTAATTTAGGCACTTATTTCAAGAATACTTACTTTCCCTCTTAGAAGCAGTTGCTAAAATACAGGAGAATCTGAGCTCAAGTCAGGGTACCTTATGACTAAATAGTGACCTCAAGTGCCTTAGTAACAATACTTCAACTGTGGAAGTGCCAAACCCAAAACTGAGCTTGTCAAGAGGTATTTTGTTAGAAAAAATAATTTAAAAGTATTTAAGTTGGTATTAATAGACAATGTAAAAAAAAAAAGCCCCATTAAGATAATCTTTATATAAGGTTTAGATTAAATTTTTTTGAAAACCATGCATTTTACCTGTAAGTTGTCCACCCAATTAAAAACAATAAGCAAGGGTGTTGAAGAAGTTCTGAGGAGTCTTCACCCAATATGTGAAGCAATACCATCCTTGCCCTTTTACTTATCTGAAAAGCCAAATAGCTACTTGTGAAGACTGACAAACCCAGACCATGAAGAGGTAAACTTCTTAAACAGCCTAAGCCAGCACCTCAGTAACCACACTTAAGTGTAACTACTGCAAGTTACAGATGGCTAATACTGTGGTGTCTGGCAATCCTGTATACTGCTGCTACCAAAAGGAATGATGGAAGAAAAGGAAAAAAAGAAAAAAGATTGTGTACACATGACAAAGACGTGTTCCTTTGCAACCTCCTGCAAAGGAACAGGTCACCCTCCTGGCATTACTTTGCAGTCAAGCTTCTCCAGGAACAGTTGAAACAATGAGTCAAGGAGCTGGGGAGATCAGGACTAAACAGAAAGGAAACTTTCGTAAAGTAAAACTAATGTAAAAGAAAAGGGAGACAACTGAAAGCCAAGAGGAAAAAAAAAGCACTACAAGCAGCAGTAACCTAAACCAAAAGTAAAACAACAAAAAAAATCATTTTGAGATGAACACACCTATTACCATTCCCATAGGTCAGAATTTCTGAAATATTTCTCAAGTGGAAAATTTAAGTTGACATGCAACTCAGTTTCATAAAATTATCTCCATTATGCAGCAGGCCAGTAGGTTCTCTAAGGACTGGCCAGTCATCTATTCAGAGAAGCCAAAGTGATAGACCCTTAGGCAAGCAATGAATACTCCGCTTTTGAAAATGCAATTTACTCAGACCCAATAGCTGTCCCTCAGAAATTCGTGAGAAAATCTCACCAGTAGATCTGCCACAGATATGGGATTTGCTGATTAACAACATCATCTGTAAGATGTTCTTTATAGAGAGGTGATGTAAATTCAATTGGCATTGGAAAATTCAAGAGATATCTACAAGAGAAAAAAGGAGTAGTAAACAAGAATATCCTTCTTTGTGGAAGAACCCTATGTAGGTGTAACGTTCAGTTACAAAGTCCAGTTCACAAAAAATACTAAAAAACATGCACTTTTCCTAGATTTCAGTTTAACTCTGTCCAGATAAAATCCATACAGAAAGCATTACACAGAAATACAGAAATTATTAATATAGAAGGCATTTACTCTCTCATTATGTACAAAGATAAATGTTGCCTTACACGACAGACTCTCCCCGTCCTTCATAAAATACATCAAGTACGTAAACAAATGTAAGCAAGAATAAAATCTAACACCTAACTTAGAGATAAAAGCATTTCAAAAGCTCATCTGAATGAGCTTTAGCATGGAAGGCTTTTGCTTTGAAGCCCTTCAGAGGCATCTGTTTTGACCTTAGGGAACTTGCAGATTTCAAAACTTCTATCTTTCAACTAAGTGCTAAAATTCAAGGGGAAAATCATCAGGCTATATATGAAACCTGTATGTTTTCATCAACAATAATCTGATTAATAATATGCTGGACCTCTTAATTGCAGTCTTTTACAAGTGCCTAAACAGTGTATTTTAGATATGCAATTTTAGGCTCCTAGTTTTAGGGGGAAAAATATAAACAAAACCAACTTTGACATATAAATGATTGATTTTCCTTGTCCAAATCTAGACATTCAACTTGCTCGTTGTTTTATTTTTAGATGCTCACGGCTTTATAAATTAGTGTCTATGCAGAAACAAGTGTAAACCTTATACCAAATCACCATTCACTGAAGTTTTGGCAAAACATGACATGCTAAAAAACAGAGTTTAAAAGTTCTAGACTATCAAGTAATTCAAGAAAATGCCAGTATTGCCAAAATTTAAATTAAAAAATTATTTCAAACATACCTTAAAAGATCCACAGGACCATGCTGTTGGCATGTATTCTCAAAGAAAGCTGCCAAGAAATCTTGCAACAGTGGAAGAATACTGCTTGACCTTTCCTGTTTTGTTGTTTGAGGATTTTTTAAAAAACAAAACAAAAAAAAAATCAAAATAAAACATCCACCTGAATATGGTTAAGACTAATTTAAGCAAAATAAATAACAAGTGGTGTGTCTATCTCTGCAATGCTCCACTGTCTTCATTCTCTCACAAATGAAGTCTAAATAGGGCAGTCAGCAGTAGAAAGAAGCTGAAAAAATATTACAGGGGTGTACTTTTACTTTCTGTTATTCTTGCTTAAGGATATTAACACTGAATTAGAACAACCCAAATTATAAATCTATGATTTTACATAATTGCTAAGATTATGTTTTATCATGTCACTTGTCTTGCCAATTATACTTTTCCTATTTATAGGAAGGAGTACTAGACGTTACAAAAATATCACTAAGTTGAATCAATTGGATAAGATTTTTAAACAACACACAAACCTCAAACTTTGTAGAGCTAGCAGACCAGCAAATAGGTTTTGGAGTATTACCTGTGAAACAAGAAATTTACACAATCGATAAAAAATTTCTGCATTCTGAGGATTCCTCTCAAAAGCTCCAATCCACACATTGTGGGCATTTTCACTCTGCTCCATCTGCAAATACAAGGTGGCCAAATTCTCCAAGAGCTGACAGTTGTTAGGGCAGAGCTCCAATAAAGATCTACAAAGTTCTGCAGCAGACTCCCACCTTAAAGAAAGTAAAGGTTAAGTTTAAAAAATAAAAAGGAAAGAAAAAAAAAAAAATAAAAAAAAATTGAGTACTCCAGTTAAGAATGTCTTGAAACAAACTTACCTTTCAAGAAGTTTCAGCAAAGCTATCATGTTTCTGTAGAGAGGAAAGCAGATAGCTATTCTTTTGTCAGCATCAAGGCTTTCATCAGTACATGTTTTGACTGCATCTTCAAAACAAAAGTAAGAAACAAAGCCTTTACACCTCAAGCAGTGTCAAAGTTATGTGAAGCCTTAACATAATAAAATGTCTCCTTTAACATAAGGAAAATACGTAAGTGTGAAAAAATATTTCTGAGAGTGCTGTTTTTGCAAAATATTAGAAATAGACGATCATCTTTGGAAAAGCTCTCTTTACACTTATCACCACAGTACAAAGACAAAAATCTTTCCGTTTCATCTCTTACTCATTTTAAAAATAGGAAACATCCAACCAATAAAACATTAAAGCAATGTTACAGACAGAAGCATATCCCTAGATTTAAAATCACATTCCAGGATTTCCAGTATAGCTGCTGAAAGCTATTGAGGCAAAAGCTAATATAGGATATTATTTTTCTCCTCAGCATAATAAGAAGTCATCCAACAACGAACACTCCATTACCACAGCTAGACTTCCTTCACTCATACAGCTGGGCTACTCCATTGATCCTTGAGTATTTCAACACTGCATTACCACCAGCAGCATTGATATTTTCTCAGTGGCAACTCAATACTGCTGCTGGCTAACCACTAAATACTGACATTCATAAATACTGTGTAACAGCATTTGTCTTCTACTATGAAGTCTACCTATGGCAGCATCACCATAAGCTAAAAACTCAATTTCTTCTAATATCTTCATTTTACATTTTTTTAAATTTATTCAATTTACTTAAACTGTGAATTAAGATAAACACACGCATTGCTCTGCCTCTTTTAAGGAAATACACTAATATTCCAGGAAAGTAACTTTCCAATAAACATATCCTACTGGGGGAGAAAGGGTAAGAAGGAATGACAGATGAAGCTTGGCTTTATGCTTGTATAAGCCCAAGAAAACTAGCAATGTCATGCAATCATAAGCCACTGACTGGTCTTTTTCTCTGAACTATCATATTCTATCAAAATAAAGCTGTGGCTTGAAACCACAGATTAAAAACTCAGTGTGTTGGTTAAGCACCCAAGAATGTGGATTTTCCTCACTATTCTGTTAAAATCAAAATGAAATATTCACTGGATTAGTTCAGTGGCTTAACATAGTCATCAACACTGCCTTGAAATTCCAGAAGCTGAATAATACTTCTTGAATTACAACATGTGAAGGATATATTAAATATTTACCACCTTAATCTTACCTTCAAACATAGCTAAAAGTGTATCAGGATCAGTCTTCACATCTTGAACTGTCTGCCATGGTATTAAAAATGGCTCTTTGTGCACAATCCTTGAAGGACTGACGTTAGCTGGATCATAGAACTTGACTGGGAGAACACCAAATTCAATTAGATGTATGTAAGCCAGCCAAGCCAAGCAACGGTCACTTGCAGTAAGGTGTTCTGATATTATCTTTTTATTTGCTGGTTTTAAAGCATTCTGGAAAGGTTTAAAGAAATATATTATTACATTGCAACCACAAAGTCTAAGATTTAAGAATGTGAAAAGAAAACAGGAAGAGTAGGTTTTAATATTCTCAAAACTTTTCCATAGAAAAGACAGGAACTAATTATTTACATAAATCAGGATCATATTCAGCTTATGTGAATGCGTGGCTATTCAAATTACACACAGTTTCTAGTAAAAGGTTCAGAAAAAGCACAGAAGATTGTTATTGCAAGAAGTGAAGAGAGACACTTTGAAAACATGCATCTACCAACATGTGTTCCATTTTCCTGCTTTATTCTCCTATTACTTCCAGTTCCATAGAAGTAATACAGTAGCTCTAGATACAACTCATCTAGAACCTGGATTCAACTTACTACATCCTACAAGGTTTTGTGCATTTGGGGTTGTTTGTTTGGCTTGGGGCTTTTATTAATTAAATTCTAGTTATAAAACTACCAAGTTACAGCTATTCAAGTCTACTGAAAGGGTCACCATCTCTAGACATGTTTTAAAAAATGTTTTGGAAACTTTACTGAGAACATGGATACTATTTCAAATTTTTCTACTAGTTATATGCAAAGATAGAATAGTCCAGTTAAACTAGCAGATCCCAAATAAAATAATTAGGGCATGCAATTAAATAAAGTCTAAACACAAATTCCTTCTAAAACACAACAGAACCTCATGACTAGTGATGTGTCAACATTTTTCTGGATGAACAGTATGATCAAAGAATGCCTTTTTCAAGAGAATGAATATACTTGCAAATTTATGCAAAATTCAGCAGGACACATGTCGTGAAGTTGGTGAAAACTGGTGTTTCAAAAGCATTTCACTTATTCACTCCACAAAATACTTTTAAAAAATTGCTTTCAAGTTTTCCAATACACACTGCTATTTACTCTGAAGTAGCAGTTACTTCAAAATTATTTTCTCTGAAATACAATTAAATAACCTCTTGCCAAGCCATTCTTTTGAACTACACATTTCAGATTAATTTAGAAAAAAAAAGTTTGGCTTCATGATGGTTTTGCAGAAAGGTAAGGGTAACCAACCAGTGTTATTCTCCCCAGATTCTCACTGGATTTCCATGTTGATTTGACACAGTTTTTTTTCTCTGTTCTTTTCATTCATTCAGAGTTACATTTCTCAGTGCCTGTGGGGAAAGCCAGCACAGCATTGAACTTTCCCACTCCAACTGGAGCCAGACAAAAGCCTGAGGGCCTCAAACTCTGCCTGAGGGTAGTGACAGGCTACAGCAAGCAACAGGTGGCACCTGCTGGCAGGTGTGAAACAACCGAAAGGACAGAGCTCCCACTTTGGGAGAGGGTGATGTCCATTTCTCACCCTCAGCCACTCCTTTTAACACCTACACAACAGTTAACAGTCACCTAAATTACTTCTACAGTCATAGTTCTGGCCTGAGGTAACTCAACGACTTCAGAGTTCATAGAAGCAATAAAATCTAATTTAACAGTCTCCAGATTTGAGAGCAGGGCAATAGTGTTAGATAACTATGTTCTTTCCCAAGAACTACTGCTTTGATAATTTCTGCAGCAATTTTGAATACCTGAGGCATTACTCACAGGCCTTTCACTGCAAAAACCTGATCAATGGCTTACTAGAAACCAAAAAATAAAGTACCTCCATGGGAACTATTTAGAGACATAGTAGTCTAGGCTATCAGCTACACAAAAATAGGAGGCAACAAATCCCCCAAAGGTATATCCAGATTTCACAATGGCATCATAGCTCAAAGCAGAGGCCTCTATTTGTTGAAGGAATTCTCCTAAAGGAAGGCATAGGTCCTCTACAGTTCAAACTATCACAGTCACAGGCATTAAAAAGGTGAAGGTATGAAAACACTCCTGGGGTGGTAACTTGGAAGTTACCTGCAGCAGAACAAGAGCATTCTGATGCCTTCCTGTAAACAGGCTTAAATGAACCCTGTAGAGGAGAGTCTCCAGCAGCTGAAAGGACACAAGATTTGGATTTTCTCCTCCCTCTGTCACTTCCATTAGGAACTGTAGCATCCTCCCACACACATAGTCTTTTCCATCAAAGGAATTCTCCAAATTCAAAAACTAGAGAGAAATAAACCATAATAAAAACAATCACAACACAAGTAAAGCATCTTGGTTAAAGTTTAAAATTTACACAGATCACAAACTTCGAATAATGTCTTTTGCTATCTTACGAACTGTTTCCCTCCATCCCACCAAATTTTCATATTAAACCTCAAAAGATACCACTTTAAATATGTACAAGGACAGCCAAATTTTACAATCAGTGTAACATCTTGATTTTAAACAACTTTTATTAGCTGAGGAAAACTGATGATTTCTACAAACAACATGCAAGAACTTGAATAGTTTCATTTTCAACTTTTGAGTTTTCAAAAAGCTACACTGGTTTTCGTTTGACACTTTCCCTGTTACACATACTGAATTTATACATTAGAAAACACACACAGGAACATTTCATATATACTTTGAAATTTTTACTTACTGTCCACCAGATTTGATAAGAGGGAGCATATTCCACTGCTGTTTCACACATTTCCTGTATCTCCTCCTTGGTTCCTCTTTTTGAGAAAAGTCTGAGGTAATGACACCAAATTTCAGGATTTTCTTTGTTGTTCTCAAGGGCTCGAGCCAAAACATTTAAAGTAGAATCTAAACACTCAGATGATGAGCTGTAAAAATTAAAAATTGAAAAAAGCACTCACATCAACTGTGTTGGTATTATGACTTACACAGTATCAAACATGAAAATAGATGTTTTTAATTAGAATGGAAGTCACACACAGTATGCCATCTCTTTTTACACGTTGTCCTTTACTATCAAGGGTTCAAAAGCTTCAGCAAGTTTCCAACCTTCAGAGCTTATCAGGTACAATTATCATAGTGCAAGGAAATAAGTATTCTATGAAGACTGCCAATTCAAATAAGAGTCCAAATTAATTGAAAATGGGCAAGGTTCATCTGTAAGCAAAGTTCTCAAGCTGCAAGGATATAAAGGCATTTATATCACAGAGGCCTAGGAACTTAAGTAGGGATTTTAAAGGTGCAGTAAGTTATATTTTTGTTAAATATTTAATGAATAGTAGTAAAAGAATGAAACTTTCTGCAGACATTAAATATAAGCCTTCATTTCACCATATCATACAGGTTCTCGGTCTCTATAACATTAAAAAAAAAAAGAAATTTTCTGAGATAACAAGTAGTGAGATGATACCCACCAAGTAATATAAGACTAGCTGAAATAACTGACTACACTGCAAACCACAGAGCTGAGCTTTAATTCATAAATACACATCTTGCATAAAACCACAGAATACTTCTGAGGTCCCATTTATTCTGAAAACATCTTCAGAAATTATTTTGCATGGACATTTATGAGAAATACACAAGTCCCAAAAAAAACCTAACACAGTTAACCATGCGCAAGTCTGAAGCTTTCCCAATCCCACTACTTTCACCTGCTACAGCAGTCCAGCAGTCAAATTTCTTCAGAGTACTGAGGAAGGGGGGAATGGGAGAGGTGGCTGTTTTAAGAAAAGGATGCATATCATCTTCCACTAGGTTTTCTCCCTTCTTTTCTTGGTTGTTTCACAAGTACACTTATATTTAGAAGGCATGCTCTTCTCATGCTGCCACTTGCTGGTAATAGTTTGATTACTGGCCCTTCTACTTCTACCCCCTTCTTTGTTCAGGCACCTACTGATACAGCTAAACTGATTTTTTCCTGTATTTTCCATTATCCACAATTTAAACACGGCTTTTAAAGTAGACCTGCTCCTCTCCATTCCCCTTGCTTCCTGCTGCAGTTGCTTAACTGTAACTCACTATTAAAATTATTCACTTATTTAGGTTTGTGGTTAAATGCTAGTACACTTAGTAAAATTTATTTGATTGCTTGTTGTGAGAGAAGGATTAGGAGTAGGCAAAGCAGGCTCAAACTTTATAAAGTACAAAGAAGTTTTATTAATATATCTAAGACAAAGGGAAGAGAAAAAAAAACTCAAGAAAAACTAGAACAAACTCTTTAGACCACCCTTCCTTCCCCACCTCTTTATTTCATTCTCTCTGACAACATACAAAAGACAACACATAGACTTTTAGTCAGTTTACTACTTTAGAAACAGTTCTTGTTCTAGTTCATTTAGGGAGAGAAGTTTTTTTTGCTTACTCCATAGATCTTCTGTAAGAAAAATACAGTTTTTATGGGTCTTCTGCCTCACCATTAACCGCCGCCCGGAGCAAAGTCTAGCTTAATGGTGGATCTCTCCCACACTAGTAGCTTTCTTACAGCCACTATGGTGGGTTATGAACAGTCCACAGGGTACTTGTTTTAAAGATGTACAGTTTAATTGCAGCAACAAAGAAAATCCTTTTTTCTGTGTTTAGCAACACAGGTTCTCTTGACAACTCAGGTTCTCTAGCATTCTCCCCAGGACCAAGGCTCTAAGTCACAGCTTCTCTTCTCTCTTGGTTCTAGTTTCTCATCAGGCTGTACTTTTGTCCTGGTTTGAAGGACAGGTGTCTGTTAAGGAAGGCAGGAGCCTCCCTTGGAATGGGAAACTGTAACCCCTCTCCCTCCAAGTTATTATAAATTTGAAATCAAGAGGCTCTCAGGCAAAGATATGGGAATAGGAATAACAGTTCTTTACTACTATCTAAAACAAAGATGACAAATAACAACAACTATAACGTTAACCAACAAACAGAACCAGAAACCCAGTGGCAGCCTGCTCGGCTTCAGGCACCTTTTCCTTTTGGTGCAGTTCCAGTCACAGCCTGCAGGGGCGCTCTGGGTGCGGTGATTCCCCGGTGGCTGCAGGGGGCGCTCCGGCATGAGCTCAGGTAGCACACAGCGAATGGCAACTGCCCGAAGCACGGAGGGATGGAGGAGAGCCCTTGCTCCACAGACTCTCGGGGGGGAGGGGGGGGGAACAGCTGGTGTTGGTGCCACAGCAGGATCCCCGGACACAGGGAGCTGGGACGGTAAGGGGTCTCCACGTGCAGGGAAAAACCCTGCTACGATGTAGCAGAGAAAAACTCAGAGCGGGCTGGTGGCAGGCAGGTCGGCTCCGGATGGGGCAGAGGGCAGAGACTCACAGCAGACAAACCGGCAGCTCCGCGCTGGCTTCTCAGGGGCCGTGGGTTCAGCAGACAGCAGCTCCGACCGTCCAGCTCCGAGGGTCCTGAGCAAGAGGGCGTGACCTCCCCCCTGCCCTTGCTTTTCAATCCCTCCAAATCTCATGTTGCCAGGCTCTGCTTCCATGAGGGGCAATTTTGCCCCACCCTGCTAAGGAGAAAGGCTCTAGCCTTGTGCTTTGTTTCTCTTAAGTACCCGGTCATTTGTGTCTTAGCAACCCATGGGAGAAAAAATTCCTGAGGAAAAGAACTAGATCCAACCTTCAACAACTTTTTCAACACTTACTTGTCTGTACTTAGGTAATTCAGTTCATTGGCTGCAATAAGAACTTCACGTCTTCTTTTGGACTATACCTTCACATATTACAGAGAATTTATTAGCTCAGTCTTTAACCACAGTTCTCTAAAAGAGTTTTTAGCTTCACTCTTGAAGCAACTTCTCATGCACTTCTTTGTAAGTATCAGTTCTGCTTTCCTCACTGACTGTAAAGTCTCTGTGCTACACTATGTAGATGTCTTCACTCGTTCCTCTCTCTGCGAGGAAAGATAGGTGTGAGTTTAGTCTAGGCATGGAGAGAGTTAATCTCTGTCTCTCTCTCCGGCAGTGTGAGGATCACATGCTTTTTGCCGGACTGTTTTAATAGGCCCGAGCTGGATGCCAGACGCTTTCAAGAGTCTCTGCCTGGCTCTGCCAAGCTAGCTCGGCCTAGTAAGACCATCTGAGCCCGGAGTGACAGGGCAGGGCCTGGCCTGAGCTAGATGGAGTCTGGCCTGGTTCTTGCCTGGCCCGGCTCTCTCTCTTGTGTAGCTGACACACCGGCTGAGCTGGATTTGCTGAAAATTCCAATCGTTTCTTCCCCCATGCCTGCCTGGCTGCAGCGGCACGGCTGCTGTAAATCCTCCCTTCCCCCCCCCCATCCCTCCTTTGGAAGGAGGTGGGGGGGGCCTTACTAGCGAGAGAAAAGGAGCTGCTTCTCTCTACACAGCAGCAGCAGGTCCAAAGAGGAAGAGCTTCAGAGAGTCTCTGCTTATATATGGTTTTTTCCTCGAAGGCGAATCAACTTTTTAATTAGTTTACCTACCTATCAATCCTTAAAACTACCTGATTATTGGCTCTCTCTCCCAGGAAGGAAGTTGTATTCCTTCCTGCAGCACAGATCACTTCCTAGATTTTGACTCCTCTGCCCTAACCCAACACATTCATCATAATGGATGAAACTATCATGACAGAATTCCTATTGAAATTATCTGATTGCCAGTAGAATCACAGTGCCCTGCAGCATAATTTTAAGGAAGAAAAGCTAGAGAAACTTTAAAAATCAAAGTTAAAAGAATCACAAAACAAGAAACCAAGTGCTCAATTGGACCATTTCTATAGGGATAAAACCAACTAGCAGAACTGCTCTTATAAGAAAGCTTGCTAATGAAAGTAATTTCAAACATTATTCCAACCATTCACTCTGTAGAGAATGATTTGAGTTCATTGGTCCACTTTTACTGCTGGAAGCACAACATTCCACTGTAATCTTCCGCTGAGCACTTTTCAAACATGAACAATTATTTCTCCCACGCTACTTTCCATCAACTTCCGTTCTGAATCAGAATCTACCATCAGTGTAATTTATTACTCATATACCATACTAAATACAGTAGGAAATATAATCTAATCTATTTTTAACCTGTTTTAAAGTAATTAATTATTTGTGGCATTGGTGAAGAAAATTCTTTAACATTAAATAGGAAACTTGATCATAGCAGCAAGGGCAAAAATGTAGCAGACATACCCTTCATTTTGATTCAAGTATTTATATGCAAGTTTAATCCAAAGCTGTGCATCATAAGGGTTTTCTTGGACGCTTGCTTCCAAGTTGGAAATGTCATCAGTCTCACTTGTAAAATACCGGACATCATCTGGAGTTACCACAGTATCAAGCACTGGAACTCTTTTTTTATGTTCTGTGGGATGGACTGTAAATAATATACAAATTTTTTAAAAACAGGAAATGTCCTTGTCAAAACAGTAGTGACCTGTAACTCTCACAAGAGGTGGCATTTATATATTTCAAGTATAGCCACTGATCAGAACTAAATAGCATTATCTCAGTATCCTTCAAACTGCACTGCCTGTAGAGAATTGGTTATATTTCAAATGTGAAGGAATGAAAGAAATAGCAGAAAAGGCTGCCTTGATCAACAGACATCAACTAAGGCAGTTCATTAGGCAGCATTAGGAACTAGACATACTCGACAACGAAAAATTCATCTCAATTCTGAGTCTCAAAAAATCCTTCTTAGAGATTTGCTAACAAATCCTAAAGCTCCTACTTGCAAGAGTCACATGTGAAACGCTGTCAGGTTACTGATGCTCTAGCAGCTTCCAAGTCTGAAATGCTGCTTAACCACAGCTTTTTTTAACTCCTGACCTCACACCAAATACTAACTTGGTACAAATTTAAGGTAACTCAACACTGATGTTTTATTATTTAAAGTTAAGGGGAAGGAGAAAGCGGAGCTGTTGAGGGAAAATAAGATTTTTTAAAAATCCTAATGGTGTATGGGCAAGGCTGAAATATTCTATGGAAACAGTTCCTTATGCTCCTTTTAAGAACAGGTAATTAGAAATTTCACCCTGATTTCCAGTCACATTAAAGAAAAAAAAATCTAATAGAATTACAAGTGTATTTATGCAAAATAAAGTTTGCATACAGGAAGTATAAAGTCAAGAAAACTATTAAAAGCATTGGTTTTCTCAAGAACCACTTTAAAAATCAAGTATTAGAAAGAGGTGGGTGGGTATTTTTCTCCAGTACTCTTTTAAAGGGTGCCACACATCCAGATTACCATAATTAATAGTTGCAACAAACTGTTCCTCTTCACTGCTGCTACTATCTAACAGAGGTTTTCTCCAGTACTTTGGTCTCCATTTCCTTTTCTCTTTCCAGGTTGTATGTGGAGGTGCTGTAAACAAACAAAGTAGTAGAAATTCTTTCACTTTTCTGTATTCAAGAGTAAACTATTTTTCCTAATAAAGATTTTAGATAAAAAGATCCTGTGAGTTCAACAGATTGAAGTATATAAATTTCAATACTACTTATTTAAAATTTATCGTGCTTAAGTGCATAAAAAAATTCTACGAATGGAGCTCCAAAACTATCGTATTATTGCCTTAAACTCTGTTGACTTTGTTTGCCATAATCAGAATTTATAATACTGAGAGATAAATAATAAGAAAATAGATTCGTGGTTTACAAAACCATCAAGGTACTTATATAATTTTTAAAAGTTTATATATATTGTATTTAATCTACCAAGTTACTTACTGTGACTTTTACTCTCATTGACATTGCTGGCCAGAAGAACAGCCATCTGATCCACTGACATACGATCTTGGTTTATACCAAAAAGTTTTTCAACATATTTTTCTGAAACAAGGATATGTGCAGTTTAGGCACGTATATAGATTAAAACAGTTAAGTAACTTAACAGGAATTTAACACAATCTATGCTAAATTTATGAAATACGACTGCTTTAAGAGGCATGGTCATTTAACACACTAGGACAACGAAATGAAAAAGAAGGAAGTTCTGCTTTGCAACTTGCCTATATGGCAAAAGCATTGTTATAAAATTCCAGCTCCACTGAAACAGGTCAGTCCAGTAGTTACAGGAAGAACTGAGGAAGGAGAGAGGTAAAGATTCCATGCTCACTGCTCCCCAACACCCTGAATCCCAGCAATTTTTTTTGAGTGAAATGTTCCTCAGATCAGTGATTTTCTTTTTGTAAGACACCAAGGTAACTACTCACTACAAAGGATTGAAATGGACAACTGAAGAAACTGCATATAGCTATATCTTATGTATTGCTTCTCATTGAAGTCCTTGTATCCAGAGCTTTTAATGAAACCCATTCCCTTCAGCAAATAATTTTTAGGTACAAAAGAGAACAAAAGACTCATAATAACCTGTGGCAGCGCTGATTTCCTCATCAGTGCTTTTTTCAGAACAGCCAATCAATTCTAAATTGTAAGACAAAATATCCTGAAAGAGCTGCTTACGGCTAAGAGTGCAATCTTTCATGTGCTGCCTAAAACAAATAAATAAGCAATCAATACGTTTATCATAGCAAAAAATTATTAAGAAAGTTTTAGTACATACTTGGGTGAGTCATAAAGAAAGCAATACCCACAAAAAAACCTATTGTTTGCTTTGAAAACTGGTTAAATATATCTGGGCCTGTTCTAAACTTAAGCCTACATAAGCAACTTAATCCTAGTCTTCATTATTTCACTACAGCCTTACTCATTAAATTACGTGTCTACACACTCATTTTGCAGTAACACAAAATCACAATATTTAGAACTTTGCAATTCAAATAAGGTAATTACAAGAATTAGATATCACTTTGTATCTTAAAGAGTCAAACAATGGTCTGATGGCAACAGCTAAAAGCTGATGCAGAATAAAGTTCACTCCTATTTTTTCAGTAGCTAAGTTTCCATATTGAGTTAATTCCTAACCAATTCATATCCACTTTTAAATATACTGCACAACAGTGTTAAACAAATTATTTTTTAATACGATTTAACACCAGCCTTTAAAGAAACAAACTTAGCCAATATTTTCCCAGGTAACTAGAATTACACTACTACAATATCATTATATTTTATTTAATCATGTATTTGGTATTCACTTTTCATCTCAAGTGTGCTGAACAGTATCAACCATTATGTGACGTTCTACAATGAGTTGAAGTTGTGCTGAAGCTGTATGAGACCAGTTTCATTTGAATTACTAGAAAAAATTAAATATTCTCTATCAGGCCATACTAGTTTTCTAAATTCACATCTAAAGAACCTCCTCTTTCTTCATGGCTTAGATGAAAGGGGTTTTTCTTCCAACTAAGTATCTGCAATAGAGTATTAAAAATAACCTTGTCTAGAACTTGTGCATAGGATCACATATCCAGATCTTTCAAAGAAAAGAAAACCATACTTATTTCAGACTCAGAGTCAGACATCTAGAAGAGAGGTTTAGTTTAAGTCAAGAAAATTAAAAAGAACTCACCATTGACAGTCATCATCATTACACGTGCCTGTTAAATCAAAGCGGCAGAAACACTGTTTTGGCTCAATCATATTGCTATACGTTATTGAACTGAGGTACAGCTTCTCCTTGGTACGAAAATAAGGACTAAACCTAAAATGAAACAGCAAATTATTGTCATAAAGTACACAAGGCAAGACATCAGTTTTCTAAAAAAAGTAATTAAAAGTCACTTTCTGTATTAAGCCTCATTATTTCCAAAAGCCTCCTACCAACAAAAAGCAACGTTACCCTACAGGCTAAGAGCAAGGTAAAAACAAGAGGGAGAGAAAGGGAACAAAGGAGTACTCCTCAATCTAATTAAGTTTTCCCCTAGCATTCTCTTCTCCTTTAGGTGCAGAACTTCATCAATATGAAAACAGGAAGCGTAGTAAAAACCCAGTATGGAAAGCAAACTACTGAAAGTGCATTTCAGTTATTGATAGAAAATCTCATGCTCTAGTCAGCGTAAGACCAACATCAAATAGAAGTGTAAAGAGAACCGTTGAAGATTAACTTGTAGAAACAGTGGAAAAAAAACATATCAGCCTCAGAATATATAAACAAACAAAACCAATCTTAATTGAGCAGACTAACATTTGTTTTACATCTTGAAAGTTTGACTAGATCAATTTTGAGATTTCTAGCTCCTTCAGGAATTGAAGTCATAACCTACAAGTTAAAACGAATACTCCTGTAACGATGGCATCCTCCATCTTCTACTACTTAAGAGCATAGGAATAAAAAACCTGAAGCACGTGGTAGGATACAACTTCTTCAGTTTAAATTCCAGACTTCTGTTTTCTAAACTTTGATGTGTTCTCCTTGGTCAAAAGACAGATGTACCAAATTGATCACACTTGCAGATATTACTGTCAAGTCAAGATGAATCACTGTGATTATGTCTCTTTCCACTGAGGACGAATCCAAAAATAGATGATTGAGCCAATTTTGACTCAGACAATGTAAATCCTAGCCAAGTTCAAAGACTGCATAATTGAAATATGCTTCTTGGATTTACATTGCTTCGTACTGGATATAAAAACCTTGTTTTCAAATGCTTAAGCGCTTTTTTAGTTTAGTTGTATCAAACAACATGCAATATAATGTAAAAGCAGCATATTGCACAAAACCAAGGGACACGTGCATTGCAGAAAAAAAGACTGAATAAAATCATTAGATTCCCTAAACCAGACAACATTGTTTACAGATAGTCAAGTTTCTCACTAGGACTTGTATTTCTGTACATACCTGGGTATCAAGGAAGAGCACTGAAGAACATTTGAACAAGAACATTTAAGCATAAGTCAAAGAGCTGCTACAGTTTTCATACCTGTAGGATTTAAAGAGTAGAAGAGGACTACAATACGGTCCAAATGGAAATGGTTTCACTTCAGCTTGTTTACTTTGTGATGTAAAAAAATCCATGTCCACTGAAATTTCCTAGAAAACAGATAAACAGATGTACAGCAATTGCAATATCACCTAATAAAGACAAACTTCATGTTTAGCTATAAAACATTTACCTGACCACACAACAGCTCTTCCTTAGGCACAATAAAGGCAGCACTTTTCATTAGCAGTTCTTTCAAGCTGTCAGCTTTAGCATAAAGTTTTTTCAGTTCATCAATATTCAACCCAAGGAACAGCTCAGGCTCCTCTGAAGCCTTTTTAGAAAGTTTGTTGATAGTTTCTTGTTTTGGAGTGTCTATGTGTTTAAGATTTGGTTTAGTAAAAGAATTAGATTCTCTGAAAGATCTCCTTCGTTCTCTGTTTGAATTAGACAGAACTTCATCATCAAAGTAATTTTCTTCACTGTCCAAAGTCAATTTGTCCTGTGTAAGATCATGAAGCGATGGCTGAGGTAATGCAAATTCAGAATCCTCTTCTACATGAGGTGTTTGATGAGTATTTGATTGTTCCTTGGTTTGAAGTGCACGGGCCTCCTTCAACTTCTGAATCTTTAGAGCATATTCATACTCTAGTTGCTGCAGTCGTTTTTTCTCTAGCGCAATGAATTCTGCTGAAGGCTTTTTTGGACTTGATGCAGGGGAGGTATCCAATTTCAACATTTTGCTTTGCTGAAAAGAAAAAACTTCTCTTTATTTCAATTTTCTCATCTACTGATCTATCAACAGGAGGTAAAAACATAGGCAAAATATTTAATTCAGAGTTTATAAAAACACATTTTAAACTCCTGCCTGAAGATTTCAACAAACAGCAGAAAAACAACAGAAGCTTACCACAATTCAACTGGCAGATTTGCAGGTTTTGTGATAAAAATTACCCTACATCTTGTAAGGGGCTTCAACAGAAGTTCTGGCCCCACTTAAAAGGTGAGCTATAAAACAAGTACACACAGTGATGTTGAGAGTGGGAGCAATAAAATTTGCAAAAATATTTTAGCCTTGTTTTTGTTTATTTTTTTTTTCAAAACAGTTTCCCCTCTGCAGCAACTTTGCTTGATAGTTTTAACAAGATCACTGATGTCTACAGACAGTAAAGTATTTTCTTCCTTCATTCACAGCCATATGGCTCCTCTTGTTATTTATCCAAGAATGGCATTCCACTAGCATAGAAATGTTGGTTTTGAAGAGTTTTCTTCCTCAAATCATTAATGTCTTTTTTGTTGAATTCTCAAAAATTAACAAAACCAACAGGAATATTCCCTACATTGTTTCTGACATGTTTTCCTGAAACTCCATTTGAACTTAGTTAATCAAAATTGATTCTCTTTTCCAAGTAGTTTGGTTTAAAAGCATGCTGACTTACACCAAGATGATCTTGCTCTAGCTTTCGTTTCCCCATTTCCTTACTTGCTACTGCTTTTGCTCGAGCAAGTTCTTCTCCATATTTTAATGCCAGAGCTTTTTTTACTGTAAGTCGTTGTTGAACTTTATGTATCTGAAAAAATAAAAATAAAAACTAAATACTACATCAAGATCCAAATTTACATATATGACCAGATAATAAAATATAATTACATTAAATTAATGGGATATAATATAACCAGATGGGAATTAATAAGTACTTCAAAGAAAGCCTACTGCCTCCAAAAATCAGGCATCCCATTTCAAGATTTCCAGCTCTAGGAAACAGAAACATTTCAGAGTGCAAGTTACATGTTCCTGAAGCCTCCTGAGAAACGCCTTGTTGGCATTCAAGATCTTCTCTGTTGCTTGTAGCTGTTCAGCCAGTTTGTTAATTTTATTTTCAGCAATTCGAACATTCTCTCTCTTCTTGGCCTGTTGTTGCAATAAATTTTTCAAGACAGACTCATCCTTCAACAACAGCATTCTGAAACAGAAAAGGAATGTACACCATTTTTTCCAAAGGTAAATTGCTTAGAGCTACTGCTTCTCCTCCAAAACCCCACTTATTTAAGAACACAGCTCTCCTCACTTATAAAAAGACTACAAATTAAGCCTCTCCAGATAGTCCTGACATCCATAACACAGTAAATACTGTCAATACATACAGCACATTTTGGCATCCCAAGTTCAGCATGTAAGTATAATGCAGATGAAAACGTTCTGGTTACAAGGACAGGGGAAGATAAGCAATATAATATAATGACAACCAAAACACACGTTTTTGCTTTCTGTGAAGTAACAGCCTAGTTCCATCTTAGGGCACATATACACATTACCAGATTACAAGCCATAATATTATGGCACAACAATAGAGTAGACAAATTACAAAAAGCTATGCATCAAAGGAAGATAAACACTTAGGTAGATGGGTGAGGATAAAGAGAGGAGGGAAGACTGTCCCTTCGGTTGATGACTGACCACAAATCAGTTTGTTCACAAGACCATACAGAAATAATCAAGTGGCAAGAGAAGCTGAGAAGATGCAAATATACTTCCAACCATAACTTGAAATTTGGGTGAGAAACAGAAGAGGCATGCCATATTAGAGAAAAGCCATATTAGGTGGCACAAATCATATTCTAGTCACTGAACATAAACACAGTTGAAAACAGTAAGCATGACAAATACTTAAAAGTTATCAAGCATCACACTGGCACTACAACACAATTCCTTTTGCACAGCAATAGAATTAAAGACTGAATAGTTCAAGAGAACAGGAAACCAATCATTCACTGTTCTTTAAATGCTACACATTTAAAAATATTATTTACTCTATTCATCCTGTTAAGCAAAAGATAGGACTTACAACAGTAAGTGCATACCTGTTCTTCTTCAGCTTTGCTTCTGCTTCTGTGACTTGTTTTGTCACTACTGCTATTCTTCCAATTCCATCAACTTCACCATCAGAATTTGCAGGGGACGAATTGTTCTTCGCTGGATCAGACTTAATTAAACGCTGTTTCTCACGACTGAAACAAATGTTAAAAGCGAACATGTTCAGTAGCTTCAACATTCATTTTAATGCGTACTCGTAAGAGTTTGTAAATCTTTGACAACAGTAGCTGGACAAGATTTCAAGTTAAAAGAAAAACTACTTTCCACAACTGCAATCAGTTACTATAAGTCAGTTCAAATCCAAGGATTTTCTTTAGACCTCTATGCTGTCTTACCAAAAAATGGCATGGGGGGAAAAATTTGAAAGTGATGGCAAGGTTTTCAAAGTCAGATTTTCCTTCAAGTTACAAAAGTAGACTGGTCAAGGGCTACAAAAAAACCACATTTTATATAAAGAATTAAACTAACTTATACCTGGCAATCTCTTCTTTTAGAAGTCTGTATTCTATTTTCTTATCTTCTGGCAGAGCCTCTGGAGTTCTCATTGGATCATTTTCTTTTTCTGATCTTGGAGGGGCTTTGATTTTTGATGCCTGTTACAATGAAACTCAAGTCAGTACCAATCACACTAGTTTAAAATACAGCTATCAAATAGCATTTATAGGAGGAACTTCAGCACTAATTTAAAGTTGTTCAAGACTAGTAAGATCTTTGAAGCCAGTACTTTTTTGCTTAATGATGCATCAAATTTTAATTGAAAAAAATCAAACCAAAATATATTACAAGTTCTGTCTTCAGGATGCCATCTTCAACAAAAAATTTTTATTAGCCTGTACAATCCAAATTTGTCCAGACAGGAGTAATATACTCACTCTTATCACCTTCTGATGCAATTCAGTATTTCTTGACCAAATTCTAAAGTTTAAATTCCATATACAAAGAAAAATCATTAAAATTATTAAAATTTTGACAGCATTTACCTCAACATTTCTCCTTGCTTCTTTTATCATCGATTCTAGTCCTCCAAACACACTGCTAGTTGAGTTAGAGGGCTCTCCATCAGACTCACTGTCATCTGAGTCATTCAATGTAACGACAACAGACTTGTGTTTTGGAAGCTGCGGTGAGAATGTAAAAAGTCTTATAGTAAGAAAACGAAGTTAGAGACACAGGTGTAACAGAGAACATACTTACAAGAAGAGCAAAAAAGTTAACTCCTTTTGTTATCACACACACCAATCCCACGTTGTAAGAAAAAATAAGCATTGGTACATCTCCACAAGACAGTAACACTACACATAGTCTTGATATTGTAACATGAAAGGCAATCCAACGTCTACAACCTACTCCCAAGTATCTGCAGCAAATTTATGGCTCTGTGGTCATAGCATACAAATCTCAAACATCTAACTCCTATACCTGATTAATTATTTTAATTGCAATTAAAATTCTCATCCATCATTTGTATAGGTTTTTTTTAAGTAACTGAGCAGTAACAACCAATCAAATCTGCATTACAAATGGTGTGGCAGACATACCAAAATTCCCTCATCTTTCTACTACACAGTTGCAATGTCTCTTGTCCCACAGTTGTACTTAGCTAATCTTACAGTGAGCTGCTCAGGCAGTTTAATTGGTAGAACACCATTAGAATGCAATGAATAGATGTTGAAGGGTGGATTTAGTTCTTTTCCTCAGGAATTTTTCTCCCATGGGTTGCTAAGACACAAATGACTGGGTACTTAAGAGAAACAAAGCACAAGGCTAGAGCCTTTCTCCTTGGCAGGGTGGGGTAGAATTGCCCCTCATGGAAGCAGGGCTTGACAACGCGAGATTTGGAGAGACCAAAAAGCAAGGGCAGGGGGGAGGTCACGCCCTCTTGCTCGGGACCCTTGGAGCTGGACGGTCGGAGCTGCTGTCTGCTGAACCCACGGCCCCCTGAGAAGCCAGCACGGAGCTGCCGGTCTGTCTGCTGTGAGTCTTTTTCCTCCCTGCCCATCGGGAGCTGCCTGCCACCAGCATGTCTCTCCCCCCGCTCCAAGTTTCCTCGCTACGTTGTGGCGGGGTTTCCCCCCTGCACGTCGAGACCTCTTGCCGTCCCAGCTCCCTGTGTCCGGGGATCCTGCTGTGGCACCGACACCAGCTGCCCCCCGAGGGTCTGTGGAGCAAGGGCTCTCCTCCATCCTTCCCTGCCTCGGGCAGCTGCCATTTGCCGTGTGCTACCTGAGCTCACGCCAGAGCGCCCCCTGCAGGCACCGGGGAATCATCACACCCAGAGCACCCCTGCAGCCACCGGGGAATCACCACACCCAGAGCACCCCTGCAGGCTGTGACTGGAACTGCACCAAAAGGAAAAGGTGCCTGAAGCCGAGCAGGCTGCCACTGGGTTTCTGGTTCTGTTTGTTGGTTAACACCATAGTTGTTGTTATTTGTCATCTTTGTTTTAGATATTAGTTAAGAACTGTTATTCCTATTCCCATATCTTTGCCTGAGAGCCTCTTAATTTCAAATTTATAATAGTTCGGAGGGAGAGGGGTTACAGTTTCCCATTCCAAGGGAGGCTCCTGCCTTCCTTAACAGACACCTGTCCTTCAAACCAGGACAATAGATGAAATCGTTCTGAATCACCTTTTGCCAACACAAATTCAAGAAGCTCACTGAAGATCAGGTGACTGCCAATTCCAGCACAAAAAAATGCAGAAACAAGCAGTCAATCTAGATTAACCTCAAATGCTCTGGAGTTACAGCATGGAAAAAAAGCAACTTATTTCACATTTCCAGGACTGCTCTTCTGATCTCCCACTGTAGACCTGGGCAATTATAGTTATAAAATTACCCTTTATTTCAGGACAGCACCTTGTCAAAGCTCCAAGTGTCTTTTAAAGCATTAACCCCATCAAAAACCCACAATTTTTTAAAATTAAAAATACTCAAATTTCCCCAATCAGTTCTTTTTTATACTCTGGGCAATTTTCAAGATATGGGGTGTATCTACTACTTCTGAATGTACTCCAGTTGCATCATTTTTTCATCACAATAGGATAAGCAGGTGAAATTCCAGTTTATATTGGTGCAAGGCACTGGTCCTCTCCTCACAAATACTCTCTTCTAGCCACACTCATAGACATGTTAACTCTGACGTACACACACTATCCACTGAAAAAATTCAACTGCCCCTAGAAGGAAAAGTACTTTTTTCCCCACAAAAGTTAGTTTTCTAACCAATTTAGCATGTTAAATAAGCTCAGCAATGGGACTGATGCTCCAGATCCCGCTTTAAAGGAAGGGAGACACCAACTGGCCAGGTGTAGGAGGAAGAGCAAGACCACCTCTGTTTTGGCAAGTGTCTGTGCTAGTCTGGATAAGAAAAATAATTGAACTATATTTACAATCTCTTAGTTCACTGCACGCTGGCATATATTGATGCTCTCTTCAGCTATAAATTCTTGCTTCCACATCAAAGTCTTTCTAGAAGAGCATATGGATTGTCAAAGTGACTAATAATTCTAATGCTTCACTGAAGCTTCACTCTTCTGTGCTGTATCACTACAAAACCTAGGTCTAAGTCTACTCTTCACTTAAACTGAGCTCAGTTTCAACTCATAGTCTTATTAGTAGGAAGCACCAGTATTTCCTTACTGTGATCACTGCTCGTGGAAGCCTCGGTACTCTAACAAACTTAGTATTTTGCACCCGTGGCTGAGACACAGTATTAATACTGACAGCAGACAGATTATTTCTTGGCACAGGTTGCAAGTTGTCTGGAACAGGAGGGGAAGGTGGACCACTGTTACTTGATGTTTCCTAAAAAATAAAACAAAAATATGGTCTTAAAAATACACACCATACATAGCTATTTTAAAAAGCATCAGTATCAATGAGACTGTATCATACATGTCTTGGAACTTGAAAATGTGATTTAGGCAGACTATCAAAAAGTATAAGATAAATGTTGCAATTCTGCAGTAATATCAAAAAGGCACACAAGAGCAGGCCAGTTGTTCACAGGTCAACTGCAAAAGACCCTTTAAAAGTCAGGTCAAAACCAATATAAATTTCCAAAACGACAAGCTTAGCTTCTCACTCTAACAGAAACCCTCAAAACAACAACTAAAAAAACCAGTTGACCTCTTCCAACTCATTTTCCTAGAAGGCTGAAACAAAGTTACTTGTCTTACTTTCTAACTGAAAGTTCAAGACTAATAAACATTTTCTGGCAGAAAACCCCCATTCCTTTGACTTACTCAATTTTCAGTACCTTGAAGTTTCATAATTTCTTCAGAAATAACAGGAAAGGTGCAATTTACAATTCCAGAGTGGCTCTTGTTGATTTTTTAAGTCTCCAGAAATGCAGCATAAAACCCCTGTAAGCCTCACTTGGAGTAAGTTGCATTGAAATTTTGGTCAAGATTGCTATCTAGAGGCTTACATTCAAAAAACAATAAGAGTACCTCAGCTCTGAATGCACGTTTGTTGGCTAGAGACTTGAGTAATTCTTCTCTTAAGAGCATCTCCTCCTCCTCTTCCTCATCGGCAAAAGGAGGTTTTGGTGGCTGTTGAGGCTCTTCAGGGGGAAGAGGGGGAAGAGGTGGAGGTGGCTCAAGAGAAACACAGGGAATACCTTCCATGTAAAAATGGCTCAAAGATGGTACAGGCTGAGGAAAAAAAAAAAAAAAAAAAAAAAGTAAAACAAGGGTTTAAAATGTGAAAATTACTACTACTTTATGATTACTTAGAGGATGAGACCTAGATTATTCCATGGTTTAAAAGTAACCTAAACTGTGTCAGTTTAATTAACATTCAAACTACATTTACATCCCTGTCAAAGGCTGTCACTGAACAGTTAGTCATTTCTCACAGAGGTTAATAGAAGCAATAAAGTTAGATTTGGATAGTGGAAGCTATGGAGACATACAAACTAAACATAAATGAGAATCTGAACAGAGATAGTCTAGCCAGAGAAATATAGTTGACCAGGAGTTTTTAAACAGTTTTATGAAACTGTCTTAGTTAACAAAATTACAGTTTCCCTTAGTCAAAAGTTCAGAAGCTGTCATGACAGGAAATGGTACCTTTCTATTGCTTTTCTAAGAGTAACAATCGTTCAGTGAAAAAAATAGGTAGTGAAAAAAACCCCACACTAATTCAATTTCCATGTGGACTCTTAGGTGAGAAGACAGAAAATGCAGTCAAAAGGCACAAAGTTTGAATGACTGCTGAGCTGTATTTCTTGGCTTTCCCCTCCTCTAGGTAACAAACTGGAGAACAAGCTTATCTATCTACATATGTGGCCTAGAGATAAGAGGCAAAGTTGCCTTGTGCTAACAGCTCCAATTCATTCTTTTTCCTTACGTGCTTCAGACAATTTTTGTTTCTGTATGGAAAAGTACAGCTCTAACAACGAAGAGAATTGCAATTCAATAGGGAAAACCTCCATTAGCCAACAACTGCATGAGCCAAAAGATAGCTGAAATGAAGGATTTTAAAAAAGCAACCACAAGTCTAACAGATAAGCTCAAGGGAATCATTAAACAGAGAACTGTATCAAAACCAGAATCTAAATTTAATCCTATCTTTAGCATTAGAAATCAGACACAAAATGAAAATTATCAACGTTACTTACTGGAATTGGAGGAGGTAGTGGCAAGGAAATTGGTGGTACTCGAGGTGGAAAATATCCTATTGGACACTCAAAGAAAGGAGGCTGCACTGGGGAAGAAGCTGTAATTAAAACACTGAATGTAAGATATCTGACAGGTATTTACTAACCAACTCATGCTTTATGCTTCAACTGATTTAATGTAGTAGGAGACAAATGTTTTTACTATGCACTAATTTCAAAGGAAACACCAGACACAGCACAGTGCCTTTTTTTGCATGTATGTATATTTTAAAAAAGAGTAGTTACATTTTCTTCTTCTGTTTTACATAGAAAATATAAAGTACAGCCAACCAGTACTGCCAAGGTAATACAGCCCTCAAATTGAATTTAGTTTGCAAAAATTTACCTTCTAAAACAAGATCTCAGTAGCTTGATTATAGGCTACCAAAAATACAACACAACAAAATAGGACAGAAGCAGGCCCAAAGCACAGCTGATAAATTCTGAAACATTAAACGAGAGCTTGAGATGATTTATCAAGAGATATTTGAGTAGCTTACACATACAAAATAGCAGGTGTAGTATTTTAACAAAGTAACGCATAAGGAAGGCCAACAAGGAGGGAGGGGAAAAGGCACGGAGGGGAAAAGGCAGGAAAACGAGGACAGGAGAGAAGAAAAAGAAAAAAAAAAGGGGGACGATGAAAAGCAAGAGAAAAAATGTAGCCAATCAAGTAGTACGCTTAATGAAGTTTTCTCAACTCTCCACATGTTGAGATGGAACACAGAGGCCCGACTACCTTAAACACACCTCAGACTCAAGAATCAATAAATCATTGTATTGGGTCTGACTGGGGTAAAGCTCACAGGCCTTACACTGCTGTGCTTTGCTTTGGTAGCTGGTGTTGATAACAGAGCAGTGTTTTGGCTACTGCCAAGCTGTGCTGTCCCTCTGACATTCCTTCCCCCACTGAAGGGGATGGGGGGGGCAAGATCCTGGGAGGGGACACCAGCAGGCCAGCTGACCCCAGTCAGCCAAAGAGATATTCCATACCATATGACATCAGCTCAGAGATATAAGGGAAGGAAGAGAGGAGGAGGAGGAGGAGGCACTTCAGCACCATCATGCGTGCTGAAGCCCTGCTTCCCAGAAAGTGTCCGGACATCGCTGCTGATGGGAAGTAGAGATTGATTGTTTTCCCTTCTGCTCTTGTGCGTGCAACTTTCAACTTGCTTGTTCTATTTTTTTTTCCCCACTGTAATAAAACTGCCTTTTCTTACCCTGATAGTCTTTTTCAATATTATCCTCTCCCCTCTCCCAGTGGGAGAGGGAGTGATAGAGTGACTGAGAGGGCACCTGGCCAGGGTCAACCGACGACAGTCTCTTTTGGCGCCCGAACGTGGGGCGAGATAAAGGAAGTTTTTTCTATATATACACATATATTGCATGCTCTAGTAATTACCAATAGCAGCTCTCAAGTAGCAAACTCCTGCGTGGCATACGGCCTTCAGATGCCACACTGCTTATCTTTGTTTTGCTATGTTTGGGAACATGTTGAAACAAACAATGACTGTGAATGAATATAACTCCTCTCTGCCCTGGGTGAATTTGAGTATGGATGATCTTTTACTGCAGGCTCCTGTGATTATTGCCAACCCTTACATAAGCTTCCTGATATTATTAATAATATTAGCCAACACTGTTGTTACCTTATGGAATTCATGGAAATTGTCATCTCCCTGGTACAGAATGAAACGACCCTTGGGTGAGGAGCTGTTAAAATCTGCCCTGAGGTACCCAGTTCCTGGGTGGAAAGGTATATGGAGGGATTTGGGCAGGTTCCTAGGGCGGTTATCACCTCCCGTTGCCTGGGAGTTTACTCCTGAAGAGGTAAATAACCCTAACAAACTGGCCCGTCGGCTGACAGAAGGGTGCCTCGTTTACTCTCAGGAATGTGAGCAGCTTCTCGCCCTGTACTGGGGGCTGGCCTGGGCCTACCGGGCCTCTGTTCAATATTCTCAGAGGACTGTGGTTGAGGCAGGAACTCAAACTGTGTCTGAGGACACTATAGCTGAGACAGGGACACAAACTACAACTGTGGCTGAGGCAGGGATACAAACCATAACAACTATGTCTGAGATAGGAACCCAAACCACAACAACTACAGTAATTGCCCCAGTAGTGAAAAAAAAAAATGGACAAGGCAAGTTTCAGGCCGATTAGTAAGAGAAGAAGAAGAGGAAGAAGAGATGGGGCCAGATCAAGAGGCAGGTCCCTCAGCAAAGGAATTGAAGGGAGTGAGGCAGATTAAACAGGAGACCGAAGTTACTCGATCCCTGACCCCATCCGAACTTCGAGACTTGCGAAAGGATTACAGCCGCCAGTCAGGTGAGAGGATCCTGCATGGCTGCTGCGATGCTGGGATAATGGGGCCGATAGTCAGCAGTTAGAAGGTCATGAAGCCCAACAGCTGGGATCCCTTGCTAGGGATCGGGAAATTGAAAGAGGACTTGCAAAGGAAGGAGCAACTTGTAGCCTCTGGAGACGGCTTCTTTCAAGTGTGAAGGCAAGATATCTTTTTAAGGAAGATCTTGTAAAGTCCCCAGGGAAGAAGACCAATGTGGATGAAGGTATCCAGTACTTGAGAGAATTAGCAGTGCTGGAAATTGTCTATAGTGATCTAAAGGATGACAGCATCACCATAGATCCAGAGGATATCCCTTGTACACATGCCATGTGGAGGAAGGTGGTTCAAGGCGCCCCGGCATCATATTCCAGCAGCTTGGCGGCACTTTATTACCCAAAAATGGATACACCAACTGTAGAGTTGGCATCCGCCTGGCTCCAAAATGTAGCAGAAACTCTGGGTGCACCCTCATCCCTGCGAGCCACCACCCCAACATTTAGAGGCAGCCCAAGAGATCGCTCCTCTCCAACCCCAGCCAGAGGGAAAGGAATCCCAAAGAACAGGCCACATAACGAGCTCTGTTTTTTTCTGCGTGAGCATGGAGAGGACATGAGGAAATGGGATGGTGAACCCACCTCTAAGCTGAGCGCCCGGGTCCGAGAACTGAGGGGGAAGAGACCTGTTAAGAAGGGGCCACACAAGAAGACTGTCAGTGTAGTTACCACAGAGAGACCAGAAGACAATCCCAGATATAAGAAAATTAAAACTGTTTCCTACAGTCCTGAGAAGGGAACTTCTGATTTGGCATCACAAAGGTCAGACAGTGAATACTCTGACCAGGAACAGGAATAGAGGGTCCCTGCCTCCGGCCAGGAGGAGGAAAGGGATGACCGGGTATACTGGACGGTGTGGATTCGATGGCCTGGCACATCAGATCCACAGAAGTACAAAGCTTTAGTGGACACCGGTGCACAGTGTACACTGATGCCATCAAGGCACAAGAGTGCAGAAGCCATCTGGATCTCTGGAGTGACAGGGGGATGCCAAGAGTTGTCGGTAGTAAAAGCTGAGGTGAGCTTAACAGGGGACAGATGGCAAAGGCACCCCATCGTGACTGGCCCAGAGGCCCCTTGTATCCTTGGCATCGACTACCTCAGGAGAGGGTATTTTAAGGATCCAAAGGGATATCGATGGGCCTTTGGCATAGCTGCAGTGGATACAGAGAAGATCAAACAGTTATCCACCCTGCCTGGCCTCTCAGAAGATCCCTTCATCGTAGGATTGCTGCAGGTGGAAGATCAACAAGTACCAATTGGTAACAGGACAGTGCACCGGAGGCAGTATCGTACCAACCGGGACTCCTACCCATGAACTAATTCGTCGACTGGAGAGCCAAGGAGTAATCAGCAGGACCCGCTCACCCTTCAACAGTCCCATATGGCCAGTGCGGAAGTCAAATGGGGAATGGCGGCTGGCAGTGGACTATCGGGGCCTGAATGAAGTCACACCACCTCTAAGTGCTGCCGTACCAGACATGTTGGACCTCCAATATGAGCTAGAGTCAAAAGCAGCCAAATGGTATGCCACGATTGACATAGCTAATGCATTTTTCTCAATCCCTCTGGCAGCAGAGTGCAGGCCACAATTTGCTTTCACTTGGAGGGCTGTCCAGTACACCTGGAACCGACTGCCCCAGGGGTGGAGACACAGCCCCACCATCTGCCATGGCCTGATCCAAGCTGCCCTGAAACAGGGTGGAGCTCCAGAACACCTGCAATATACTGATGATATCATTGTGTGGGGTGATACAGCAGGAGAAGTTTTTGAAAAAGGGAAGGAAATAATCCAAATTCTTCTGAAAGCTGGTCTTGCCATAAAACAAAGTAAGGTGAAGGGACCTGCACAGGAAATCCAGTTTCTAGGAATAAAATGGCAGGATGGGCGCCGTCATGTGCCTACAGAGGTGGTTGACAAAATTGCCAATATGTCTCCACCAGTTACTAAGAAAGAAACACAAGCTATCCTGGGCCTTGTAGGATTCTGGAGAATGCACATTCCAGGATATAGTCAACTTGTGGGTTCCCTCTATCGAGTGACCTGGAAGAAGAATGACTTCAAGTGGGGCCCTGAGCAGAAACAGGCCTTTGAGCAAATCAAACAAGAAATAGCTCGTGCGGTGGCTCTTGGGCCTGTTCGGACAGGATCAGATGTGCAAAATATACTCTACACTGCAGCTGGGGAGCAGGGCCTCACCTGGAGCCTCTGGCAGAGGACCGCAGGAGAAACCCAAGGTCGGCCATTAGGATTCTGGAGCAGGAGTTACCGAGGATCAGAAGCCCACTATACTCCAACTGAAAAAGAAATACTAGTGGCTTATGAGGGGGTTCGAGCAGCCTCAGAAGTTGTTGGGACAGAAGCATGTCTCCTCTTGGCACCACGATTGCCTGTCCTACACTGGATGTTCAAAGGAAACATTCCCTCTGTGCATCATGCAACCAGTGCTACATAGAGTAAGTGGGTAGCCTTAATTACACAACGAGCCCGAATGGGAAAACCCAACTTCCCAGGAATCCTAGAAGAGATTTTGAGTTGGCCAGAAGCCAGAGATTTTGGAGCACTGTCTGAGAAGGTGACTCGTGCCCAAGAAGCACCACCATATAACGAGTTACCAGAAAACGAAAGAAACTATGCTTTATTTACTGATGGATCCTGTCGAGTGACAGGACACCATCGGAGGTGGAAAGCTGCTGTGTGGAATCCCACACGACAAGTCATTAAGACTGCTGAAGGGGAAGGTGAATCAAGCCAGTTTGCAGAGGTGAAAGCCATCCAACTAGCCCTAGAGATTGCTGAGAGAGAAAAGTGGCCCATACTCTATCTCTATACTGACTCCTGGATGGTGGCTAATGCCCTATGAGGATGGCTGCAGCAGTGGAAGAAAATCAACTGGCAGCGCAGGGGAAAACCCATCTGGGCTGCTGCATTATGGCAAGACATTGCTGCACGGATAGAAAACATGACTGTGAAAGTACGCCATGTAGATGCCCATGTGCCCAGAAGTCGTGCCACTGAGGAGCATCAAAACAACGAACGGGTAGATAAGGCCACCAAAATTGGAATAGCTCAGGTGGACCTAGATTGGGAGAGAAAGGGTGAGCTATTTATAGCCCGATGGGCCCACGAAACATCAGGGCATCTTGGAAGGGATGCAACATACAGATGGGCTCGTGATCGAGGGGTGGATCTGACCATGGAGGCCATCACACAGGTTATTCATCAGTGTGAAACATGCGCTGCCATCAAGCGAGCCACACGAGTGAAGCCTCTTTGGAGTGGAGGGCGGTGGCTGGGGTTCCAGTATGGTGAAGCCTGGCAAATTGATTACATTGGGCCATTGCCACAAACACGCCAAGGCAAGAGTTACATCCTCACCATGGTGGAGGCCACAACTGGCTGGCTGGAAACGTACCCAGTAAACCACGCCACGGCTCGGAACACAATTTCAGGTCTTGAAAGACACATTTTGTGGCGACATGGAACCCCAGATAGAATTGAGTCAGACAATGGGACTCATTTTCGAAATAATCTTATTAACTCCCGGGCAAAGAGGCATGGCATTAAGTGGATATATCATATTCCTTATCACCCACAGGCCTCTGGGAAGATTGTTGGAAGTTGTATGTTGCAGGATGTAAGTAGCAGAAGGGACATGAGCTTACAAAGAACGAATTTCAGCAAGGGGCAAGAAAAAGGCCACAATGAACAGGAATGGTGCCAGTCCTCGACAATCAAGTTTACTATTCCTCCTGCCCTGACCCCACATTCTGCTGGAAATGGAGACCACCTGGAAGGATGCGAAAGGACAGGAGATAGTAGTTAATGTGATGGGGATGGCTTAAGGATGTAGCTTAAATTGCATGTGTGAGTAGGAAAGGATTTCTGAGCATGATGCAAATGGTATGGAATAAGGGGTGGAAATTGTATTGGGTCTGACTGGGGTAAAGCTCACAGGCCTTACACTGCTGTGCTTTGCTTTGGTAGCTGGCGTTGATAACAGAGCAGTGTTTTGGCTACTGCCAAGCTGTGCTGTCCCTGTGACATTCCTTCCCCCACTGAAGGGGATGGGGGGGGCAAGATCCTGGGAGGGGACACCAGCAGGCCAGCTGACCCCAGTCAGCCAAAGGGATATTCCATACCATATGACATCAGCTCAGAGATATAAGGGAAGGAAGAGAGGAGGAGGAGAAGGCACTTCAGGGCTGGTCCATGTTTGCCTCCTTGAACAACCGTCATGCGTGCTGAAGCCCTGCTTCCCAGAAAGTGTCCGGACATCGCTGCTGATGGGAAGTAGAGATTGTTTTCCCTTCTGCTCTTGTGCGTGCAACTTTCAACTTGCTTGTTCTATTTTTTTTTCCCACTGTAATAAAACTGCCTTTTCTTACCCTGATAGTCTTTTTCAATATTATCCTCTCCCCTCTCCCAGTGGGAGAGGGAGTGATAGAGTGACTGAGTGGGCACCTGGCCGGGGTCAACCCACGACAATCATTTAGGCTGAAAGAGACTTCTGGAAGATGTATGGCCCAGCACAAGTGCCCAAAGCAGGGCTGCCCCCATGTCAGGTTGTTGAATTCCAGGTATATTTGATGACGAAGATTCCACAACATTTAAACTTGTTCTAGTGTTTGACCATCTTTTATCTAAGCAGTATTTGTTCTGTTATAGTTTAAGTGTTACTACTTGTCCTTCTGTTGCCCACTTGACTGAAGAGTTTGGTTCTGTCTTTTCTGTAACTGCTCACTAAGTAGTTGAAGACAAGAGCAAAAGCCTTCCTTAGCATTCTCAACACAAATGCAGCTTTCTCCATCTCTTTCTGTCAGCCAAGTGCTCCAGTCTCCCAATGAACTTTATGAAAAACAGGCCTGAAACAGTATCCCTCACTCAAAAAGGTCTTTTGCTAGGCTTATTCTAGAATGTCACTCTCTCTTACTGTGAAAGCAGGAAACTGGCAATCTCATCAGTGTTTAACAGCCCCCTCCAGCCACTGACCCCTGACAGTCACAGTGCCACAACCCAGGCTATGGTTTGCCTGTCACCCAAAGCCACATTGCTGACCTACATGTCACTCAATGTCCACTGGGACCCCCAGGCCCTTTTTTTGCAATGCTGCCATCTGTCCAGTCAACACCCTGCACAGCTGATTTAGAATATACAAGCATAAAACCTAAAGTACTGCAATGAGAAAAACATATCCTGAAGACCTTAAAAACACCACTACAGCAGAGATGGAAAGAGTCATGGTTAAAACACAATTAGCTCACCTTAAAATGTTAGTTCTATAATTCAGACAGCTCAAAAACATTTTCTTTCTAGAACAGCAGCTTATTTCCTACATTTTACCTATTTTTACCAATCACCATATAAGAAAACTGTAAGTCTTACCTGGTGAGTTAGTTTCACTGTCTGTATCCATAGCAACTTCATCATAATTATCATACTGATATATGCCTCCTGCACTCTCTGTAGACTGCTTATCCAAAGACCATCTCAAGTCTGTATCTGAAGACTAAACACACAAAATTCTTTAGCTGGTCTTACATCATTATTTCAGAGTAAACCACTAAGAAATAAATTTTGGAAAAAGGCCCTTACAATTTTTTCTTCTAATTGATTTATAAATACAATTTACTTATCTTGTACAGGAAGAAGAAACTGAATATTACCTTTTAATCAAATCCATTGCAGGTAGCAACTAGACAAATCAACAGGCAGTTTTAAAACTAAATCTCTTTCAGGATGATGGGGTGGGGGGTATTATGATACATGGAAAGAATTTTTAAATATCTATTAGGTCATTATATATCTGGTAAATAGGTATGGTTATATTTCTGAAAGACTGCAAGAGAATTAAATGCTTTATTACTTCTGGTAATCTGCCATGGAAACTACCGAGAATGCTTGAACTACCCTTGCTAGAAACAACCCTCAGGTGAAGAATCTTTTTATCGTCCCAGAAGGAGCCGTATGCCACACTGAGACAAATGCAGAGACCATCAACTCATAAGACCTCCTCACACTGTATGGATGCAATTCAATGTTCAGGACTGAAAATATGCAGAACACCTCAGCATGACTTCTCAGACTCCTTAACTTGTATCTTTCAGAGGCATACAGAAGACATTTTGGTAGCTTAAAATATCTACTGTTTACAGTCAAACATTTTTAGTCTCCATTTTCCACTCAGTATTACTATAAATATGATTCTTCTACAACATGATCTCAAACAGGGAGCCCCAATTCCCTTGGATGCTGTTTCTTCTTACAGCATTGGTAGCTCCAAGCACTTGAAGCATCCAGCTGCAGCAGCTGTATTGCTTCCAGGCTGAAAGAATTAATACTACAGAAACAGTCATTTTTTTGTGTAATGTACCAATGTTTTAGAGACAGACCATTAGTAACTCAAGTGCCTTTTGCTAATCTCAATATGAGAGAACAAGAACAGCCTACAAGGATAGCACGATGACCACTTCAGTAATTATATTACTTCATCCATTTGACACTATGTGAGGTTAAACTAATTACCTTTTGTCTAGGCATATCTTACGCCTCAACAAATAGATTAAATACTACAATGAAAAAATACATCAAAGCAACCAAGCTCTCCAATGACATTTTGAAAGAAGCAAGCCACTGAAGTTGTATACACAGAAAAAGTTTGAAAATGTAGAGAAAACCCTGAAATCTAAAAGAAGAAAGCCAAAGAAGTTTCATTGATTGGTTAGTGTTGAATTACAGGCTGTTCCTTGATCACAATGTTCAAAATGTCTTTAGGAGAAAAATCCTCTACCACTGACTTGCAAATGTACTACTCATACAAAATTCATTTTCCAAATCCAAAGGGAATGCTTGTCTAGCATGGGATTAAAACACTGTAAACACTTAAGTATATTGACCTTTTCTTTCATTTCTATATTTTGATTATTCTAGCAGTGGGGAAAGTGGGGAGAACAGGATGGTGATACAAAACCAGGTAGGGCAAGACAGAAATCATTCATGAATCCTAAATGAAACACCAGAACACCATGTAAGAAATTTGTTACCCTGCTTCTTGATCTCCTCTTTCCTCCAACTAGCTTCATAAACCGATTGTACTGCTCTTCTTGATTTGAGAGGTCCCTAATTTTTCTTATTTCTTCTTCTCTCTTTCTTCTCTCCTCCTCTTCTTGTTTCCTCTGGTCTTCCTCTTTCTGCCATCTGTCTAGTTCCTTTTGCTGCTGCATCTTCTTTGATGTCTTTGTCTGTTGCTTCCTCAAAGCTTGCTTGCCTTTAAATAAAAAAGTATGTGATTAACTCCATCTTACCTAACTGGTTCCACCTAATCCTATATTCTTCAAGAGCTTTGAATAAATGTAAGAGTTTAAAATGACTAAAGGCTCATTGATCACATAACTTTTTTTTGAGGCCACACCACTGACAGCCATTTCAGTAACATTAAACTTATTACCTGTAGTACTAGGTTTTTTTGTTGAATGTGCTTTTGTACTGGCTTTGACTTTCTGTGTTACACTTTTCATTTTTGTTAATTTTTCCTTGCTTTCCTTCATCACCTGTTGTTCTTTTTGTTGCCATTTTTTACTAGCAGACTGAAGTGCAAGAAGCCTAAGTTGCAATTCAGACATCTCCTCCTCATCATCAAGCAGATTCTTCAGAAGAAAACAGAAGAAAGGACAAGACAAAAAGTCAAGAAACATAATTTAACAACTTTTTCTTTACAAGGTCTTTTGAAATCTTTCCCCACTATTTTTACTAAAAGAAAACTCAAAAATCCTACTTTACTGGTAAGTGTCATTTATTAAAAATTGACAGTTCCTACTACTGGAATGTTTCTGGACTGCCATTTGGAAAAAGCTATCAATATCGTAATGCAATCATGCCTCACCTCTGGAGGAATATTTTCTTACCTTTTCAGATGCAACATCCAAATTGCTAAGCTTTTGTGCTGATGTTGGTTCTTTGTCTTCTGTACCTTCCAAGAGAAAAAACACCGTATTTTTGAACAACCTGTTTCTCATGAAACAGAGCTACATTAAAATTATACATAAATTTTAATCTATACAAACTTATTTTATCAGTATCACTGATACATCGCATAAAACAACAGCAGTGGTACATGCAAGATCACATGAACAAACATTCATATAAATTTGACACGTCTGATAAAATCATCATGACTCCATAAGCCTAAGGCAAGACTTGTCATTTCTTAGTAACTCTGTCTTAAGGTTCACATGTACTTCCTCAAGAAACAGAGAAAAACAGACTTGCAGACAAGGGGAAAAGAAGACTTCTTGTCATGTGTTTCATACTACCATCTCATATCAGCTGCTATCCTGAGCATCTCATATTCCACTGGCAGCTATTTTGAGTAACTGGTCATTCTTTTGCAGAATTAAATATAAAGGCCCAAAGCTGCAAGAAGAACACACTTGTTCCACTTCACACCAAAGGAAAACAGAAAAAAGTTATCCTATCGAAATGAATAGTACAGCACTGTTTTCCTGCTAAACATTTAGATGTTAAAATATTAATTTCTTAGACTTCCCAAAATACAGCCAATTCTTGTAACATATATACATACACACACATTAACATACTATATATTACAAATAGTATACATATTGCAGTATTACATACTTTATTATAGCAAATAATTAGTAATATAATTGGCTGCAAAAGTAATTATGATTTTTTTATATAACCATATATTTATATGCTTATATGCATCAGGCAAAGGAAGGAAACATTTAGAGAAGCTTGGATTTCTTCTGCTATATTAGTCTTTCTTCAAAGAGAGATTCCTTCCCACAATTCAAAATGGTGGAAAATAAATTCAAATTCTGTACAGTTTTAACTCTTCCTAGCATTTCGTAAAAAATACATTCAGAAAGACCCTGTTTAAAGTACACCAAGACCTTGTACGTAAACAAAAATGAATCTTAAAAAATGCTGAAGGTCTTCCTCCTCCTTGCACATGCATGTGTTTTTAAAAATGCACGTACAAAAAAAAAAAAAAAAAAAAAAAAAGAGTAATATCTAATAGCCATATGAACTACAGAAAAAATTCAAAAAAGTTAGTATACTAAGTAAAGTTCCTAACAATTCAGTTCACAGGATGGAAGTAGGAAGACAGATGGTACAGTAGCTTTTTTGATGCAGGCATATGAAGGGACATTCTATACAAACCCAAATGGTCTTTTCAAACCAGAAGGGGACAACATGGACACAACAGGCTAACGCACAACACGGGAAGTAAAGCAGGGAATACTGTCAAGACTGTCAGAGCAGCTGAACCACAGAGAATTAATTTGAGAGAGAGACTCAAATTTTCCTGAGTTTTAAGACAAGTTACTCAACTTTTGCAGGTCTGTACACACATCCAGTACACCATTTAAAACTAAATAAAATGGGAAAATCAAATTTTGCTGATTTCCCAATACATGCAGCATGTATTGTGGCAGTAAGGAGATTAAGGTAGTATATATTCACGTAATACACATAAATCTGCAATAACTCCAGTCAGCTGAATTTTTCTTTGGAAGCCTGCGTTACATTGTCATAAACATTCATTCATACATAATCTGCCTGCTTTCAGATCATTCATGTATTTGAGTATCATGCAAAAATTAAATGCTCTTAATATGCATATTTTTCACTATCATATGAACTGCATTATCAACTTCAGTGCTTTTATGTTTGGAAGCTGGACTTTTGAGACTGTTTTGCTTTTCAAAAAACTGCTTTACTTCTGTCCTGCTATGCTCTCTTCCCACAGACTACCAGCTTTTATCACCAAAATTTATTTGTTTTCTTCACGTCTGTCAATAAAACCTGTATGACCTCTTAAAGAACACAAAATTATTATTAATGGGAAACACACAAGAGGGAGAAATTACCTAGAATGAGGTTGTTTGACTACTAATTATCAGTTTTCTCGTTTTCTTTACAAGATCAGTCTCGTCCCTGAAGTTATACATAAATCATTCTAACTTTCAGTGTTCTAGTCCTACCTTTCTTCATACTCCTGCCAATTACTCATCTGCATTCTTATTCAATCCATTAACTACTTTGTCTCTTCCCATTCAAATTGATAGTTTACACACACTGGCAAATTAGTGAACATCAGATGACAAGTGATAGCCTCAAGCGCCACCCTCAACCACAGAAATCACTTACTAGAACTACATGAAGCCTTAGAGTAGGAAGCTCAAGTCACCTGCCTTATTTTACTGCAGACTTAGAAGTAAGCTCAAGTGTGGCCGTGGTCCAAACCCATAAAACCCTTTCCCCCCTGAGAAAGTTGTGGAGACCCAAGGACTAGGAGCCCCCCCTGGGGTGGAGTCCAGAATAGATTGCCCCAGAGAGGGGTCGAGTTCTAAGGGGGCTGGTCACCCTCTCATCATTTGCCCTGCTACCTGCCACTCTCCTATCTCCCCAATCCTGGAAAGATCCCTGTTACTCGGCTCATGATTGTATTGTTTGTCTCTCCCTCTCCTCCCCTCTCCCTTCCCGGTTGACCTCTGTCCCTTTGTCCCTCCCTGGTTCCTCCCCAGTGCCCCTTCGTGATTGGTTGTTACTCCCAGAATAAAGTCTGATGCCTGCTGAGCACCGGGGTCCTTCGCCCCTGAGCTCAGGCTGCTGACCTCTGTGCTACTGTGTGCCTGTTGCTCCGGGCGGAGGAACACTCCCTCCGCAACACTCCGGCTCAGTGGACAGCGTGGCTGCCTATAGGAGAGGCAGCCTGCAGCCAAGGATTCCGATCCTACCTGCAGTGAACCTGGACAGGAACATTAGGAGTAGCGGCCGCCAGGCTGCTGACCGAAACCCTGGTGGTCAGCTGTCCAGCCCACACAGCGGCACTCAAGTACTTCTACCACAGGTCAGGTGAACGTAAACACTTGTTTTTTGGTAACTGACTAATGCATCTCAGCAATTACCCTCTTTATTCAGCAGCCCAGAACTATCTTTGGCAAGATACTTATTCTACCCTTTGGCTGCATTTCTTCTACAAATCCTTTCCATTTCTGGCCTATGATTTCCTGACAATTCATGAATATCAACAATGATCAAAACAGTTCTCGTGAAAATATGGTGTAAATAATGCCAAGGTCATGGGCTTGATCCCTGTATGGGACTTTAACTTAAGACTTAGACTTGATGATCGTTGTGGATGCCTTCCAACTCAGAATATTCCATGATCCTGGTCTTATACTTAAGAAAACACACAGAGATTAAATGCAGAAAAAGGGGTGTCTAAATGTTCTCTTTTCATCTAAAAAATAACCCCATTTTGCTTCTGCAGAAAAGAACAAGGCAAAAGCAGAAGTAAAACTTTCAGTGAAAAGTCAGCAATTTCTGCTGTGAACAGCAATTAAAACCTTCAAGTCTTGTCCTCATTCTTTCTGCCAAACAATCAGTCTAAGAAAACACATTATTTATAATACAAATCCAAAGTAAAAACATGCTTCCAAACATGTTTATGTAATTCAAGGAATTACAAAACACAAGAGTTAAGTACATTAAATCTTTACCTTGGAACTTTTAACATTTTAATTACAGTAAAGTTTTCCCCAACACCTAATAAATACAATAGATAATAGCAAGCAAACAGAACTTCACAAGCTAAAATAACTTTACAAGTATTTCTTTACCTTGGCCAGATTCTGTTACTTCAGATTTTTGTGAGGACTGCTTCATTCCTTCTTTGCCTTTTTTCAATCTGCTCCTCTCAGCTGGAGTAGGCAGTTTTTGTCTGAGAGATTTCAGTTCAAATACCTGAAAGCCCATAACTGGATTTTTCTCCTCAGGAGGTACTTCTTTTATAGTGTCCGTTTTAATATTGTCATTTTCTACAGTTTTTTGGTCTTCAGTGTCCACTGTTTTTTCATCATCTTGTTTCTCATTTTCTTCTCTGTTGCTCAAAGCCAGTCTTTCATCTTTATTAATGTGTTCAAGTTCTAACTGTATCTGCTTATACTTCAGGAGCAGATCCTCAAAACTTTCTTCCACAGAGCTTTCATTTTTAGAAGAGTAGTTCTGCTTTCTAGATGGGGACCTTCCAAAAGTTTTAGCTGAATAACTAGTCAGGAAATATAAGACAAGAACTTCTACGATCTTAAAACAATGGCAATATTACCACTGAAGACTAAATTAAGACAAACATAACTTATGACCATTCTCATACATTTTACCTTAAGGCTAGTTTGAAAAATATCCTCAACAAATACAAGCAGCATGCAAAAGGTGTAGCCATTATTACATATTGACAAACATTTTCCTCAAACCAACAATTTCAAATACCCCACTTATGACAAGAAGGTCAAGAATTGCTGAGAAGCCTCATCTCTTACTCACACCATCCTCCTGGAAACAACAGCTATAATGCTGAGATGGTTCTCTATCATAGAAAGTCAGACTTCCAGAGTTCATCACTGAACTGACTCCCCATCTGACATTCTGAAAAAGACAGGTTAAAGTCCTTCTCACTCATTTTATACTTTGATAAAATGCCACATCTAGCCAATACTAAGTCTGGCCATAGCACAATTACACACTGCAGTAAATGCAGTTCAGCATATGAGGTAAGACACAGAAGACTCAATGAACAACTGAAGGGAATAAAAAAGTGACAAAGACTTGCGACCAAAACATTCAGAAATGCTGAAGACAACTGGAAATTACTAATTATTCAGAAAAGGTTGCTTATGAATGTCCAAGGCAAGCAGTGGAAATATTCTTAAGCATCTCTACCCAGAACAAAAGTTGTCACTATTAGAGGTTCAACTCACCTTCACCTGACCTTTGAAAACTATCCTGTAAAATAATCATGCTCAAGGGGAAATCTTTTAGGATACCACGTCAGGTTTTACTCATTTAACTCACAGTATCAACCCCACTGTGATAACAGCTGACTCACACACCCAGTTACGCAAAATGCTTTTTCAACATCATCTCTTAAAATAAATAGAGTAAAACTAAAAGCTAAAATAGGTGTCCTCTAAATGCAGACATTCTGAATCCAGAGGAAAACATACTTGTCTTCTGCTCACAACAAGCATCAACTACCTGGATGTTTTGCTATGTTAAGTTCTAACATTAGTATGAAGAATCTCTGTGTATCCCACAAAAGCTACTTCCATAATACCAGGAAATGTTTTGCTATACAGCACTTTCTCAAGTGTCAGCACAAAAAGCAGAAACTAGCAAAGATAAACTACATAGAATCCAAAAAGCAATCAAACTATCTATAAATATGCTGAAAACACTAAAAGCTGTGTGCAGCAGAACACCAAATTAGGCAGTAAGCATATTTGCAAAATTCCCTCCCAACACATTTCTACTTCCAAAGAGCCAGCTACATTTGTGATTTTGTAAGTCACAGGAAACTCTGAAGCTAATTGACTTACCATAACTTATAAAAGTCAGTCTAAGTGCTATTTGCTATTGAAATACTGTTTTTTGTGCTCAGGATCATACAATCGCTAGAAGCTGCCACAATGGTGTCAACCAGAAATTCTGTGGTTCACATATGTAGAAAAATTTTTATGTGGTTCTACACATAGAATGCAAGACTCCATAAAGTGCTGTAAAAGGCAGACAGGCATGTTTATATTAAAACAACACCTATGCTTCAATCAACTCAAGAGAAACTTCATCCAAGAACCAAAATAAAGAAACTGGGGAGTTAGAAATGAGGAAAAACGTACACTGTGAAGAGTTCAGAATTCAATGAAAACAGAAAAGTCCCATTTTGGTTCTATATTTCAGATTCAAATTCCACCATTCTCTATGCAAGAATTCCTGGAGAATTACTATATAACAGCTTCACATTAAAGTTGCCAAGAATTGAAAGAGAAAAGCCTATTATAAGCTAACACCCCAAAAAAAGTAACAAGAATTCTTTAAGTGTTCCACCATGTCCTTTACTCCACTTACATATGTATTCCTACAAAACATGGTGCAAAGCACAAGTTCCAAGGATAAATCAAGTAAACAATCTCTCTTACCAGACTATCATGGTTTAACCCCAGTCAGCAACTTATTACCACACAGCCACACTCTCACTCCTCCCTTCCATGGTGGGATGAGGAAAGAGCTTGGAAAAAGGTCATGTGGGTTAAGGGAAAGTGGGTTGAAAAAAGAACAGTTTAATAATGGAAACAGAGTAAAATAGTAATAATAATGAAAAGGGAGATAACAAAAAGAGAGAGTGGAATAATGCCCAAGGAAGGAGGGTGATACACAATACAATTGCTCACCACCCACTGAGATGCCCAGCCCCAAGCAGCAATCAGTGGCTCTCAGCCAAACCCCCACAGTTTATACACTGGGCATGACATTCTGTGGCATGCAACACCACTTTGGCCAAGTTTGGGTCTCAGTTTTGCACATGACCAGCTTCTTGAGCATCTCCTCACTGGCAGAGCATGGGACACTGGAAGTCTATGACTTAGTGCAGGCACTTCTCAGCAACAACTAAAACATCAGTGTTATCAACATTATTCTCATACTAAATCCAAAACACAGCATGGTACCAGCTACTAAGAAGAGGCCAAAACCAGGACTCAAGACACTTAAAACATTTTGTTTTCCAGAGGGAACTTCAAATACCATTCTAGACCATAAGCCTCCTTGTACCAGTTGATATGAAAGTCTCCTCTGAAATCACATGCCATTGAACTCACTGGTACTCCATTAATGTTAGCAACATGGAGGTACCTTAGTTTTTATGAATTCTCTAATATTGACTCTATTAGGTGGCAAGGATGAGGAAAATAAAGTAACTCATATTGAAGGAAAATCATGGACCTTCCTTAACTATACGATCCATAAACAACTGAATGTTCACTTATTAAAGAGCAAGAGTAATTGAACACTCTCCATCTACCATGTTTAAATAGATGTGTGAATTTTAAGTGCCAGGAATAAAAACACTTTCAACATCCTCATTGTCTACTTTTGGTGTAAAGATGGAATTATTGGTTTCTGAATACTCTCTTAGTTAAAAGGGAGAAAGAGACTCTGCATCAGTCTCATTAAGAAACATTGCAAGGTCTGTTTAGGACAATCTATACATCTACCCTGCAAATTACTCCTTACACAGAAAGTAACCACTTTCAGGTACTCAGAGCAACACTGCAAATTAAGAGACTTGAAAACTATTTTCAGCACTAGAATTGTCGTACCGTGAAACCTCAAGCAAATCACATCTTCATTTGCTGCCTCTCAAGATAAAACCCTTGAATGAAGAGCTCCAATAAAGCCTTCAATAATGCTGTAACTTTACCACATGAGACTAAATAAAAGCATCTCTATTGCTGGTTTACATATTCCATCCACATTTAAACAAAAAATATTAATGACGTAAATAATAATCTTGTACCAAAAACAAGATCCAAGAGATCAACCCGCACAGTCTAGCATGAACACATTCTTTGACTATTGATATGAGGGACAATAAAACACTGTAAAATTCTGGAGAATAGGATTTAACCACCATCTCTCTTGCTCAGTGTTTTTTACACTCATCTACATTTTCAGTTAGGCAACAATGCAGTTACATCAATTAACCAGGCTGCCCCAAGCTACACTCAGCGTCAGTTCTTTACATTACTTTCTATAGCAAACAAGAAAAATTAGGGAAGCTTTTCCCACCACTTTCAGAATTCCTGCTGCTAAAAAGACGAAATATCAGAAATCTCATGAGTCACCTAAACAACTCTTAAGAGCAATCAGTGGAGAACAGCCTACAAGGAATAGTGGGTATGGCTTTCATCTGAATGCCCATATAAACTACGATTTGTGTGTGCACTCACTCCAGCTTAGCTAAAACTGACTAAAGCTAAAGCAATGTGTAATAGCCTCTGAAGGCATGAAAGCGAAAATAAAAAAAAATTTTAGATCCTTCATTGCCCAATACAAGGAAATTAACAAGCTTAGGCTTTTAGCTTTACAATTCTGACACTAATTATACATATTAGAACTGCCGCACCAAAGACTGACCCCACCTCACAATATTCGCACTTGGGGCTAGAAAAGCAGCCGCCCGGAATACAACCGACCAAAGCTTCCTTTCAGGCTATGCTTTTTCTTCTTCCCTACACCCAACGGAACGGCCAAGCCGCAAGCCAGGTCACGGCAGTAATCCGACTTCCCAGCAGCCTCTCCTTAAGCAGGGCCGGCTGCCCCGGCTAACCTCAGGATTAGTCTGGGAGCCTCCCTCTCGGTTACCGCTGCGGGAACGGCACTACCAGAGCGGGAAGGAAACGCGTCCCTGCCCAGGGCTTTCAGCCACGTAGCGCGGCACCGCCACACCCCGGCCCATCGCAGCAAGGGCACCCCGCCCCCGCTCACGTCTCAAGGATACATTTTCGAGGCGAGGGCTCCCTCCAGCCCTGGCTGCTACTGAACCCGGCGCCGCTTCCCCCTCCGGGCGGCCTCCCCGGAGGGTTACCTGGACGATCACTGCAGCCTCGGCTCCGGCCCCAGCGTCCACCGCCCCGGTAGGGCCGACCTCGGAAGCGGAACCGGTCCAGGGCGTTGTGGCTGCGCTCCCAGAAGGAGAGCCGGGGGCCCGTGTCGGAGTGCGAGCCCGGCGGCATCCGCGGCGCCGGCGGGTGGGAGCGGAACGAGTCCTTAGGCCGGTAGCCGCCGTGCCCGTGCACGTGTCCCGTGTCGGGCGGGGGCTGGTGCCGCGAGCGCGGGAAGGGCCGCCCGGGGAACGGCACGGAGCCGCTACCGTGGAGCCCGGGGGGCGGCCGGCGCCTCGAGTACGGCCTGCTACTGCTGCTGCCGTAGCCGCCGGCACGCTCGGAGCCGCCACCATAGGGCCCGAAGCCGTTGTTGTCATCGTCGCTGATCTCGCCGTCCTCCAGCTCCCCTTCCTCCTTCGGGGAGAGCCCTCTGGGGACGGGCGCGGCTGCCGCCTCCGCGGCCGCCATGAGCCCACGCCAACGGTCTCGGCGCGCCCTGCACCCCCTCCGCCGGCCCGCGCGGACTCTCGCGAGACCACACCCCATCCCTCCCACCCGGGAGGAGACAGACCCGCGATGCGTAAGAAGCGGCGCGGGGCAACGCCCCCGTTGCGGGGAACCTTGGGTAATGTAGTTCCCCGCTCGGGGCGAGGCCGTGCAAAGTGCGGCCGGGGCAGGCCGGCGCCTCAGCCTATCGCGCGGCGGCGGCGGCGGGCACCAATGGACGCGCGGCCCGCCATGTTGGGAGAGGAGGCGACGGAGAGGCCGCCATCTTATCGAAGGGCACGGCGCTGTGCGGGCAGGGAGCTGTGGCATGGCGGCGGGCAGGCTACCCTGCCCTGCCCTGCCCTGCCCACCCCTCCACCGCGGGACGGTCAATGGCAGCTCCCCTTTGCGCCGTCCAGGCTGCGGGGACTTGGGCCTCCTGGGTGCTCATTGCGGGTGCTGGTTACCATTTCTCTGTTGGTGGGGCCCGTGCCGTGCTACTCTCCCCAAACAGTGCCCAGGCTGCTGAAGAAGGGAAAGCAGCGGGTGTTCATGCATTAACACCCAGAACCCTCCTAATAGCTAAACTAATGTTAAAATCCTTAAGAAGGAGGTTTCGGTAAAGCTTTCCAGACCTTTAATTGCCTAGAAGTTCAGATTGGCCCAATGCCTTCAGTGATAGAAGTGACAAGTGAGTATCAGAGAGGGTAAAACAATTGCTTAAACACCTTCAATCATTTGTTTTATTTTCATATCTCTAAGTAGCATTCTGTTGCTACCTAGTTGGTTGTTAAGGGATGCAACATCCTACCAAGAGTGCTGACTGGAGAGCAGTGATGACTTGCTTGTTGTAGTATATGTTGCAAAATAATTCGCGCTAAGATTTAAGATTACAGCATTTTACTGAAGTTGAGAGAAAGCACAAATACCGGAAGCAGGTGTTATAAATGAATCAGCCAATTTTATGATTAAAGAGAATTTATTAAAAATCAAAGTATAAAATTTGAAAAAGAGCCACTAAGCACAAAAACAACGCTGAGCCAGGCAATCGGCGTTGGGGTGAACTGGGTCCGAAACACTGTCGGTTCGAATCTCACCAGTTCCCCGTTGCGGTTTCCATGAGGTGTCTTTTTATACCTTTTTTCTTCTTTGTTAATCTTATCTTTTCAACACAACAATGTAGTTTTTTCCTGTCTTTCCACCACGTCTGATGACAGTTCCTGAAATCAGTAGTCGATTTTTGCTGATGGAATGAGTTTCTGGCGATGTATATTATTTATTGTATATGCACACATGGAATCCATATCCTGGAGCCATATCTTTGTTTATACACATGTAGAATACACATCCTGGAGCTTTGCCAGATGAGGAAATCCCACAAAATGCACATTTTTTTGGGGTCTATCTGTTTCTGGCATTTGTGCTTTCTCTCAACTTCAGTAAAATGATGTAATCTTAAATTTTAGCACGAATTATTTTGCAACATATACTACAATGTGACCATCAAAATTGTGCATTTCAAGGGATTTCTGTCTGAATAAGCCCTGGCAAGATGCATTCAATTTGCATTCCACAGATAAGCATTTCGTGGGATTTCCTCCTCTGGCAAAGCTCCAGGATGTGTATTCCAAGTGAAACAGGGGATTTAAGAATTAAAAAGGGAACTTAGAGCAGGTGAGACAATATGATTCATTATCCTGTTCTCCAAGGACGGAGGGGAGGCTGAAGAGATAAGGGGGCCCTTCGAAATATATCTGGCATCTATCAAAATGTTGCTGAGCTTGATAAAAGGGGGCCACCATGGTAAAGAAAGAACACGCATGTGCAAAACTCGTGGGGTCAAAAATTCATGAAGAGGTAGACCTCTCTTACTTCATCTTTTCAAGCCCCCAGTCTCAAATTAAGACCACCAACTCAGTAAAAGGGACGGATTGCGCAGCTGCAACTGATTTACATACGAAGCGGAGAGCAGGCGGGGACAGGTAATAAATATGTATAGGCGTTATAGAATATGCATGCTTTTTGTAGATAAATAGGTGATTAGAAGCTGTAAAAGGTACGCAGGATTTGGGAGGATGCTCTCCCTCTGCGTCCGGCGCTGAATAAAATACGTACCTACTTTACAACTCTAACAGGTTGTAGAGTCTTTTTACCGCGTCTCACAAGTGTGCATATGCAATAAATAATATACGTCACCAGAAACTCATTCCAACAGCAAAAATCGACTACTGATTTCGGGAACTGTCGTCAGACGTGGTGGAAAGACAGGAAAAAACTACATTGTTGTATTCAAAAGATAAAATTAACAAAGAAGAAAAAAGGTATAAAAAGACACCTCATGGAAACCACAGCGGGGAACTAGTGTGTCTTAGGTTACAATGGTATGTATTCTATCACCATCTTCATGGGATGTTGGGGCCGGGTGCGGCAGTGTTCCTGATGGCCGCAGAACGTTTGCTAATGGGCCGGTCGTTGGGGCCGGGTGGGGCACTTTACTCATCCCCCAACGACTGCAGCTAACGGCTCATTGTGTCTCACTGATAAACTCCAGCCATTAGAGCCAGGTGGGAGCACTTTACTTTGCTCACCCCCAACGACTGCAGATAGTGGCCCATCATCCCATTGTGAGATGCCCCGCCCAGGGAGAGGAACCAATGTATCCCTATCTGCATATAAACTGGGATTTGAAGCACCACAAGCAGCTTTTTCCACGGGATTCCCAGAGGAAGACCAGATCCTTCTACACCACCACTGGACCTTCAGAGGAGAACTGCACCTTTCACAGGATCACTGCTTCAACAGAATCACATCTATCACTCCCAGAGGACTGCAACCACCTTCTAAGTGGACTACTACCAACACCCTGACCGACAGGGTGTCAAGTTGTATTCTGACTCTGTCAGTGTTTTTGTATTATTACATTTTTTTTTCTATTAAATTGTAGTTCTGACTTTGAGCCTCTCACTGATTTGCTTTCAAATTACCACATAGTGAGATTTGAACCGAAAGTTTTTCGGGCTCTGTTCACCCCAACCCCGAATCCGATCGCCTGGCTCAGCATTGGTTTTCTTGCTTCGTGGCTCTTTTTCAAATTTTATACTTTGATTTTTAACAAATTCTCTTTAATCATAGTATTGATTGGTTTGTTTATAACACTTGTGCAGAACAAACCTCATTTTAAATAAAGCCTTTCTAAGTAAGAATGGTGTCTCCTGTTGTTAAAAAGTGGTCCAGGGACAAAAATATTAGTAAAATAATATTGAACATTTATTAGTAGAACAAGGGCAAAAACAGCGCTGGGTGCATAGCATATCTGCTAGAGGCATGCTTTGTTCATTTTACAATGGGTTAAATACCTTTAACTGTTACATATTCATTAAGCTCAAGAAAATTTGCATTTCAAACAACCCTTCCCCGGTCTCTGCCCCCCCCTCCCCCCCCCCCCCCCCCCCCACCTTCTCGCCAGAATGTCGCCTCTCTTCAAGGCCTGGACAATATCAACGGCTTTGAGAGCCGTTTGCATTGCAAGTCATCAGCTCAGCAAACTTTTATAGCTATATATTTATGAGTATATTTTCCAATATATCACAATTATCTCAAGGTTATAATTTTACTACAGTCTTGTTTCTATTTAACTATATTTTATTATAACACTATTTTTACCAAGCCGTCATTTATCATTTACTCATCCATTACAATTCCCCCTTTTTATTTTTTCTCAATTATGTTGGCTTGAGTTACAATCTTTATTTAAGTCTCATTGTTACATTTGAAATTTCTACAGAGTTGTGGGGATACTTCAAGGGGGTCTTCACCATTGTTTTGTTCATTCAGTTTCATTATTCTTGGTGTTGTTCTTGAAGCGGTTTGTTCTGAATTTAAAAGCATAGGGATTACCTGCGTACTTGGGATGACACTTGTGATTAGTTTGATAAAACAGGGGATTAAACAAGGAAGGAATACTAACCCAGCAATTGCACGCATAAGAAAAGAGTTTCTTTTTTCCATGTTATCTCTAAGAAGTTATTCTACCAACCAGATTCTGGTGTTGTTTCCTATCTTTGAATTGGTACATGAGCAAGCTTGCAGCAATATCAAGTATAGCCTGACTGTTATCAGTTTCTCTTTAATTTTATCCTGTGCACCCCCACTGTTTGAAATGCCTCGCATTCCTGCTTTAGTAAAACAAACATACTGCCCCTTTGGACACAGTAACCTGACTTGGTGTCCTGCTGAAGGTTTCAATTTAGCTACCTGTAGTGAGAGTTTCCCATGATTATAAGTTTCTAAGGATGTTTCATAATAGCATTTGTTAGTCATAGTAATATATGTTGCAAAATAATTCGTGCTAAAATTTAAGATTACAGCATTTTACTGAAGTTGAGAGAAAGCACAAATGCTGGAAGCAGGTAGACCCAAAAAAATTGTGCATTTCGTGGGATTTCCTCGTCTGGCAGAGCTCCAGGGTATGTCCACAGATAAGCATTTTGTGGGATTTCCTCATCTGGCAGAGCTCCAGGATATGTATTCTACATGTGTATAAACAAAGATATGGCTCCAGGATATGGATTCCATGTGTGCATATACAATAAATAATATACATCGCCAGAAACTCATTCCATCAGCAAAATCGACTACTGATTTCAAGAACTGTCATCAGACATGGCGGAAGGACAGAAAAAACTACATTGTTGTATTGAAAAGATAAAATTAACAAAGAAGAAAAAAGGTATAAAAAGACACCTCATGGAAACCGCAACGGGGAACTGGTGAGATTCGAACCGACAGTGTTTCGGACCCAGTTCACCCCAACGCTGATCGCCTGGCTCGGCGTTGTTTTTTTTTTTGCTTCGTGGCTCTTTTTCAAATTTTATACTTTGATTTTTAATAAATTCTCTTTAATCATAAAATTGGCTGATTCATTTATAGCAAACTTGGTGACCCCGACGTGATCCAAATCTCGGTTCTGCGGTTTCCCCCTCCGATCAGGAGGCGCCCCACTGATTTAGCCGCCTGACGGCAGGGGAGAGCCAGCAGATCTAGTTGGATTCCGAACAGCAAATTAAGATAAAAGCCTCAAGCTAAAGGGGAAAGAGGAATGAGCTCGGAGCTCCCAAAGACACTTAGTGGGAATGGGTCTCGGAACCACGACGCATTTTTTCATTTGTAAAATTCTACGTGCGTGGAGATCCATGCAGGAAAAGGGTCCGTAAGTACTGCGGGTTGAATGAGGGTGGCTGAGCGTGTGTATGAGACGTGATGATATCACAAAGCGAGAAGGGACCCCACAAACTGGAGTCCCGGTGTCCTGCGAGGGTCCCAGTCGGTCATGGGGGAAGCGCATCTGATGGGAAACTCATTACACACGCCAAATCTGAAACTCGGGAGAAGTTCGGACTTCAGCGACAGAAAGGCTGGAGGGAAAGGGACGTCCTCGGAAATTTGAGAGACTGATAAGCCCTCTTTGCCTAGGACCGGGAAGGTCCAGGGGAGAGAAAAGTAGAGAGGAGTAAAAAGGGAGATTTTACCGGATCAAAACCACACAGACGGACCTCCGCTGGTCACTGGAAACGGTAATCAAAAAAAATTAACTGAACATGGTGTGTAAAAGCACCACTGAGAGTAGGTTTGTAAAGGTGTAACTGAGCGAAACACGGCACAAACCCAGAGAGGAAAGCGAGTGTCTCTCTAGTAAGTGCATTTCTGGTCTCCCGTGAGAGATCTGGTCCCAGAAGAAAAATGCGATTAAAGAGGCAGAGTGTAATACCTTGTAAAATGGGACAGAGGAAAAGCAAAACCCGGGGGGGGGGGGGGGGGGGGGGGCGGGGAACCTTAGGAGAAAAAGAGAGTAATCTACCAGAAATTCCCCGAGATAGTCTGTGGGGAGTAATGCTGGAATACTGGGAAGAGTGCCCCTCAACAGAAAAAACTCTAATGAAATTGGTGATTCAAATATTGAATTACATTCTAACCAAAACACCAAACCTCTACATCTTAAAGAGAGACGAATTCCAGAACTTAAATTGAAATCCCTAATTAAAACTGAACTCTCTGAGGGACCCCAAAGTGGTCAAAGGAGATATACGTTCACATCCCCCTGCAATTCACTACCATCACCAAATCTCCAGAAGTATAAACATCTGAGGAGATTTTTTTTCACAGAGGAAAAAAAAAAGAAATATTATGGGATGGTATGGAAAGTTTTAGATTCTGGACTGTGAGTATGCTACTTTATTGTTAAGTACACATGGGCCAGGAGGAGCAATGCAGTCGGCTAAAAATACCTCTGCTGCTGCTGCCGCAAAAATCAACTGTTTGCAAATAAAACACAAACCTGCAGATGTATCTCAAACTCTGCAGAGATGATTCTTACCTTGCTGAAAAGAACTCTAAATGTACTGAGATTGTTCAGTAGTGAAATGGGTAACAACTGCCGGTTTTTCAAATACCCATAGTTTTTTTTAGATAGTTTTGGGGGATGAAAGCGGCAATTCAAACCCTTCCTCTCGCAGAGAGAGAAAAAAAACCCAAACCCTAACACTTCTTTACAGCAGAGAAAAACCCTAAGCTAAACATCCTCAAAACATCTTCCCCACGTTCCTGCATAATAACAACTTCTAACGACTCTTATCTCTTTAGTGAGAGCAGAGAAAACCTTTAAAATTTTGTAACTAACACCAACGTTTAAAATCTCTTTTAAATGCTCCTACAGGAGCCACTTAATTTAGCCCTTGTTTAGAACTTATGAGGAGTGAAACTGTCTAGCCCTAAATACTTATGTAAATAACAAAAAAAAACCCAAACAAACAAACAAACAAAAAAAAAAAACAAACCAAAAACCGTGGGACCAAGCCAAGGCTGTGGGACAGCTGGGGCTGAGTGCCAGGCAGTGCCTGATGCCTCCAACCCCTGCGGGCAGGGGCTGCAGTGGCTCCCCGGGCCCATAAAGGTGCGGGACACTCTGGCCCCAGCCCGTCCCTGGGGCACTGTCGGCTGTGCCCGCCCGCTGAGCTGCACCGGCACCTGGGGCTATGCAGAGCTTGTAGTGCTGGGAGCCCCAGGACCAAAGTGAAGGGGGCAACTACCAGGAATGAAACATTACAAATGAATTGTTCAAGGTGTCGGGATCTGCTGTTATACCAGGAGCTCGACTGAAAAGTGTGTTTTCTAGTAAACACGGAAACTTCTCTATGCCAAAGGAAGAACAATTGTTCAAATGTTCTTTGCATAAGTGAGAAAGGTGTGTGTGTGTGTGTGTGTGTGTGTGTGTTAAGTTTCACTGGCAGATAACAGTAACACAGGGATGCCCGTGAGAGTTTGCTAAATGTGCAAGATAGGGTTGAAAAACATGAGTTTCTGATAATTCCTATTTCTGATTGTGGTTTGCTAGGAAGAAATTTAACAACTGGAGTTAAAAACTTGAGTTGGTGTTGTGGGGGGGTAATAAGTAAACTAACACTGTTGTGAATACTAGACTGAACCCAAAGGTGTGGGCAGTCCCAGGGAATATAGAAGTTAAAAGTGAGTCTTTTAAAACCATGTGTGTGTGTTCCCCGGTAACACTCTAATCCTGCCAGTTATAGTGCAAGTCCTGACAATAGTAAATGAAACTATTAAATCCAGGCACTCCACAGTCCTAGATTCTTGTATCATCTTAAATCAGGTTCCCTCCTCACACTGGTGCTAAAGGATGCTTTCTAGAAATGCGCTCTTACAGAACATTATAAATAGTATTTTGCCTTTGAGTAGAAACAAGAGGGAGAAAAAGTTAATTTACTCCATCCCTAGGAATGAAGTCCTTACAGTATGTGAAAGACTTGCTCCTATTGAGAGAATGGGGGGGGGGGTGGGGAGGTAGTAGGTGAAACCACTGTAATATTGTTCAGTTTTCTGAATAGTGGAAGAGTTGTGGTTGAACACTACAAGAAGACAGGGACCAGCTGTGGGCTCTGATATACTGTGTATGATAAAGAGAGCAAACACAAGGAGAAAAGAAAAACTGGGAAATACAAATTGTACATAGGAAGTGTCGGGGGGCGAGATGAGCAAGACGCCGACTCAATGTGAGTGATAAATCAAGCTCGTTTATTGTCAGAAAGTCCACACTCTTTATAGTGCTGTCCGTGCTCAAAACATTATTCCTCACAGAAGTTTCCCACAGGAGCTCTCTCTATTCTAATTAAAACACCAAGCTGATATCAGAAGGCAACAACAGTAACAGTTTCTTCTGCCAAGTTAATCTTTAGACACCTGCAGCTTGTTTTCAGCTTTCATGTCTCTCTTTTCCACAGTTGTCTTGAGAATAACCTTGAGCAGAGGCCTAGCTTTCGTCTAAGGGGCCTGGATTGCTCACCCACTTTGTCTGTGCACCTGGAGAAGGATATTCTCCAACAAGAAAGGTTAAGATTTTCTTTTAAGGATTTTTTATTTCACTAAGAAAACAAATAGTTTTGAACTGTAGAAAAATTGTCAAAAATATCTTTGATGGTTCAAAGAGTTGTAAAAATAGTGGTTTCTTCTGTAAACTTAAAAATTTGAACACATCTTTCTCGGAGGGAATTATAAAAATTGTGGTAAATGAATTTGGAGATTTAATTCCTTTGTTTACATGAAGTTTTGTATAGAGCCGAAAAGCTCTGTTTGGAGGAGACCCAATCCTCTCTACTCTTTGTGTGTTTTATTGTAAAAAGCCAGAGGTGGCAGGGTTCAATCCTGAAGTCAACTCTGCTGCCACCTTACAAAGATGGTACTGTCCCTATACAGGCCTAGGAATTTAAGAATACAGAGAATTTTACAAGTACCAATACCCCAGACAAAGAACAGCTACAACAGTTTTTTAAATTGATGGGGTACTGCAGAACATGGACTGGGATTTTTCTGTTTTGACCAGACCTTGAACTGACTCTTTGGCCCACAACAGTCCTAGTGTTGTGATATAGACACCAGAGGGAAAACAAAACTTGAGAAAATTGAAGAACAAATGATTTAATGCTCCAGTCCTAGCTCTTCCAAATTCAGAAAAGAGATTTAAGTTGTGTGTAGAGGTGGAACAGAGCCACACTGGACGAGTTTTAGTACAGGAACACGGGGGAACATGGCGACCTGTCGCTTATTTTTCTGAACTGTTAGACCCTGTGGCCAAGGGCTGGCCTCATTGTCTGCAGAATTGTGCAGCCACAGCCCTAATAGTAACTGAGGCCTGAAAATTAACAATAACAGAATGTTTGATTGTTAAGGTTTCACATCAAATTGGGGCTTTGTTGACTGACGGAGCCTCTAGGTGGATGGTTAGCACTCAGTTATTGCAGTATGAATCTTGTTTGGTGGAACAGGAGAATTTGGGGCTGAGGAGTAGAGAAAGGTCTAACCCAGCCTCCTGTCTAAATGACCCTGGAGAGGGGGTCTAGGAAAGAACCCATGGCTACATTGGAGTGGTAAATCTCCAAGCGCAGACCAGAGAGCATTTGCAAAACACTCCCTGGCCTGGGGGAGAAGGTGTGTTTATTGATGAGTCTTCAGCAGTGATAGAGGGGAGGTTGCCACCCACATTGTCAGCTCAGACAGCCGAGCTGTGGGTGCGCTTGTGAGAGCCTGTAAATTATATTGAAACAAGCTAATGAATGTTTTTACTGATTCTAAATATGCATATGGGTAATACATGCATTTAGAAAGAGAGGGATGAAAAAAAAACAAAATATTAAAGCAAAAATGCTAGTTACAACTGTTAAGAATTATAAACAGTAGATTGAAAAATATAGTAAAAAAGTAAAGTTTCTATATGAGAAACTAATTACCAGAAAAAAATAAAATAGAGCAAGACAAATTGTATAAAAGTAGTAGAATTACAGACAAAGATAAAACAAAACTTAGAAGAAGAATTAAAAGAACAGAGAAAATAGTTTGTGGATGGATCAACAAAGGTTATAAAAGGAAAAAGAAAGTCAGAGTATGCAATAGTAGATGAAAAGTCAAAAAAAAATGAGTCGAGACCCCTAAGTGCTAGTTAGTCAGCACAGACTTGTGAGTTATATACAATTTTACAGGCACTTAAAAGGCTAAAAGGGAAGAAAAAGACAATTTTTACTGATTCCAAATATGCTTTTGGGATAGTCCACACCTTTAAAAAATTTGGGAAGAAAGGGGTTTAATCAGCACTTGCAAACAAGAGTTGGTTCATGAAAAATTAATAAGACAAATCCTAGAGGTTCTTAGAGGACCGGAAGCAATTTTAGTAGTGCATGTTTAAGGACACCAAGTAGAGATACAATTTAGAACTTGAGAAAATAATTTAACAGATAGAAAAGCTAAAAAAACCAACATTATTGGTGATAAATATTCCAGAAATCAGAGGAGATAAGACCCAAGAATATCCCTCACATCCCTCCTAAAAAGAAATTGAAAGATATGAAAAAATAGGAAGAAAGTAAGAAGAAGGTAAATGGAAATTACCTGATGGAAAAGAATTATTATCTAAAGATTATACCAGGAAGGTTTTAAAGAGACTTCATCAACAGAAAACCTGGAAAGAAGTCTCTCTAACACCTCACTAGGAAGGTCCTTTCCTTGTACTTCTAACCACAGACACAGCAATACGAATGGCTGAGAAGGGCTGGACACACTTCTCGAGTAAAGAAGATTAAACGTCAGGAGGGGTCACCTGAATGGAAAGTGACTTCTCCTCCAGGAAGTTTAAAGATAAAACTGCACCGACATACTGAATGAATGAAGGGGATAAGTTGTTTGGTACCAGGGTGCGAATGTTATCCATTTGTTCACTTTAAGTATAGTTATTGTCAAGAAATTTGGGTTACACATTGTAAGAGGGAATACAAACCAAAAGAACTTTGTACAGGGTGCTTGGAGAAGGAATACGCTTTAACCACCCATACCTTAGTAGTCACCACTAACACAGGCTTATTAGAATTAGACTCTCCAAAGTGGTATCACTTGTTCAAAAAGGGGGTGAGGGATAAATTAGATTCAAAGGCACAAGCCCTAGCAATCGAGTGCCGACGGTCAAACAAGGTACCCTGTAGTGCTGATGCAGTCAAACTATCAAGGTGGGACATCTTTAAAAGGAGGTATGCGGCTCGTTCCAATTAGGGGTGCCCTGAAGAATACTCCTGCTGCCAAGAAGATGCACTCCTCGCCACGGGTGGCAACCCTGTGGGCGTAGGCAGAGGCAGAGGAGTACGCCTGTGGGGAATCCTGATGGTCCTGAGTCTAATAATGGACAAGACGGCCAGTCTGCTCCCTGAGAATCACCTCAGTGTTGAGAAGCAGAGCCCAGCCCAAAACTGTGAGCAGCGCTTTAAGACCACCCTAACAGAACAGGTGGCTATAGAGATCATGGCATACCAGACTCACTATGACTGCAAAAGTGGCAATGAGAAGGGAAACTGCATACATAATGACACTCAATATAAAATGTGTCAATTAGAAAAAGAAATAATCTACTATAGCCAGAAAGCAATTCCTAGGGATTGGTGGTTAAAGGTGCGATCCATGAAGAAATACAAGAAAGTATTAACTCATGTATTATACAAATGAGCAGTTGAGCCTGTGATACCCAGCTGTGACAAATGTAATCGTTCTATATGGATTAGAAAGAATATAGAAACAATGTTTTTAGAATATTCCCAAGTCAGTACAACCTGCTATGATCGCAGCCAATTAAGAACGTGCACTATGGGTGGAAAACATACTGGGTTGGAAAAAATACAAAATATGACAAAAGATTTTCTGTCAGTAATGAGGGCTTAATGACAAATTATCTCAACGATAATGATGAATGAATTTGCTTACGATATAACAAAAATTTTTGTTTTGCAAAAGACGAAAAAAGGGTAGATCCAGAGACTAGGATGAAACAAATTGTTCAAGAATTAAAGAAACAGGAGTCAAAAACAAAGAGAAATGTAATTGTTAAGTCTTATAAATATAGAAGGATAAAATTAAAATTGTGTAATAAGCAAACCTAATCAAACTTACCATAAAAGCACGAATTAATATTTTAATATAAAAGGGGAGGGGTTGTAATATATGTTGCAAAATAATTCGTGCTAAAATTTAAGATTACAGCATTTTACTGAAGTTGAGAGAAAGCACAAATGCTGGAAACAGGTAGACCCAAAAAAATTGTGCATTTTGTGGGATTTCCTCATCTGGCAGAGCTCCAGGATATGTATTCTACATGTGTATAAACAAAGATATGGCTCCAGGATATGGATTCCATGTGTGCATATACAATAAATAATATACATCGCCAGAAACTCATTCCATCAGCAAAATCGACTACTGATTTCAAGAACTGTCATCAGACATGGCGGAAGGACAGAAAAAACTACATTGTTGTATTGAAAAGATAAAATTAACAAAGAAGAAAAAAGGTATAAAAAGACACCTCATGGAAACCGCAACAGGGAACTGGTGAGATTCGAACCGACAGTGTTTCGGACCCAGTTCACCCCAATGCTGATCGCCTGGCTCGGCGTTGTTTTTTTTTTTGCTTCGTGGCTCTTTTTCAAATTTTATACTTTGATTTTTAATAAATTCTCTTTAATCATAAAATTGGCTGATTCATTTATAACAGTCATTGTCGTGTGCCAGGTCAGATGAGAGGCATGACCATCCCATCCCCTCCAACGTATAAAGGGTTTACACTTGGAGCAAGGGCTTGCTGGGCTTGCACTGCTAGGAATTATCCATGCAAAAATACACGCGATAATTATGATCACGACGGTTTTATTCAGAGGTCCGGCATGGCTTGCGCCTCCTTGCCCCTTGCCCTCCGAGGTTGCATCTCGTGGCTGGGTTATTTCTAAGGCAAGTGCAGGGACCAACCCGGTCTTGCCCTCTTTACACCGCGTGTTTCATTTACTCGCAAACCGCACTGCACCTGAGCATGATTCTTGCTCCCACCTTTCCTCGGGAATTTTCCCTATATTTCAGGTATCAGTGATTCTCACCCACACAAAATTTGTTCTACCACAGCATCCTGCTCGGTTCTTTTACTCTTTATGCTTTTGGCAGTTCAGACAGTGGGAATGCCTCTTTGTTGGAGAGCAATACCACTTCTAAAATATTTGACACACTTACACAGTACTTCAGGCTGGAATTCCCTCCGGGTCTTTGGTAATTTGCACCATTCTTATGTTAATGGCACTCTTGGGCCGGTTTTCTTTTTTAGGTTAGATTGTTAGTTCCCAGAATTTGATTGTGACATTTCATTACAATAAAATAAAATATTTAGACAATATTTAGTTATATACTTCTGCTCCAAAAAAAAATGGACCGTGGAAATTCTTTACATTTCTTTTTAGAATGACATACAAACCACAGCAGAGACCAACAATCTACTGGCAATTAATAGCTATGAATCAACTTTCAGGGACAAATACCTGGGGGAAGTTTTAATCTAATACTGTTTCAGTATTTCAGTGTCTTTTCAGACTGTTTTAAGTAGTTTGTTTTCCTTGTCCGAAACATTATCTCAGTTTACCTTGCATGAAGGATGGGTACTTGTTATTGTACATCTCTCAGAAAAAGACGGCAAATATTAAGAACAGGAAATTAGGAGTTCAGAAAATTACAATACAGAAAGTTCAGGTAGGTGTACACTATGTGAGTCATCTAAAACAGAAGAAAAAGTAAAATTGTTTGTGTCCCTGTGATACTTTCCTACACATATTTTATGGAAAACTTTACATAGCTTACCCTTTATCTCACTTCAGGACACATAATTTACATTATTACTTAAAAAGAAACACAGATATACTTGAAAAGAAAGACATATAATATAACTAGTTTGTTAGACTGTAGAAACAAACAATGTAATGTTTTTTACTAGTCTAGACAACTTGTACATTCATTTGAATGGGAGTTCACGCTAAGTGCTGCAAGTGTTGGAAGTGTTGCAAGATAGTTGTTATAAGACAGGAAGTACATTAATAGAATTGGATATTAACCTCGATTCCAAATTCATCATCAGTACACACTAATAATCAGTAATTTGGGTGAGGACGCTAACAAAAAATCTCTTATATAGCCTTAAAGTGTAAATGATTCATTTGTTGAGGGAAAAAAATGCAGTAGTTTCCTACAGGTGGCTGAATTTCACATGAAGTAGAGATTTCTAGTTTTGGTTATGTTTTATTTTGTCACACGAGATGAAGAAAATACAACTTCTAACCCCACAAAAATATGCTTAGACCACACCAGTCTTCTTAATAAACCATTAGAGAAGGAACAGTTTCCTGGTTTGACTTAAATATTTGTGGAAGCACAAATCCAATAATCTTTGCATCGTGTACACATTAATTTTGACAATCTTTAGTGTTCTGTTTCCTCCCTGTCAATCCTTTCAGTTGGGAACTTATCAAAAATTACCTTAAAGCCGTTCTTAAGTTGCTTGATCACCAAAAAAAATTGTTGCAGTGAAGTGAACCTTTAGGTAAATACACTAGTATTGTCTTCAGTTCATTAGAGATGAATCAAACTAAGGTAGTCCAAGAAATCAGTATTTATGATCAAAAACAGATCCCAACTGCCTGAAACAGTAGTTTCAGTGAAAATGCAGCCACTGAAGTCTGGTGATGAGAGCTGAACTTTAAGAATTATTTTGCATTTTGTCTGAAAAACATGTGCCAGTCACCAAATATCTCTTAGAATTTTAAACACTAAAAGAACACATGAAAACAACAATGGATAGGTACTTAAAACTATGATACCTAGTTCTCCTATATACATAAAAAATTAACTTACATCACAATAATATCACACTGCATAGCATTACAAAAGAAGGCAACTTGAATGGCTGAAATTATAAATGTGAATGTTACCAACTCTATTGTTACCATTCTGAAATTTATAATACCACAGAGTAGACTGTTGTTAGCAACAGCCGTAGCTCAATTTAAGCAAACTTTGCCTTATTGCCAGTGGAACGCAGAAATCATTAACTCAGACAAGTTGTTGTATGCGCTGTTTCCAGGTCCTCTTTGCAGGTTTTGTTGTTCGCTGTTTCTCTCTTTCAGGTTTCTTCTCACATTGCTGTTCTTGTGCCAATTCTTCCTCTATCCTCAGAATTGTTGTGGGTTTTATTTCTGATCCCTTTCCCTTAGAATTTAATAACACCCTTTCCTCCTAGATTTTCCCACAGGTGTGTACCACTTCATATTTATAATTTGAGTCTGTAATGATTGTCCCTACTTTACTTTTCCTTCTAATAACCTCAGGAGGCTTTTAAGGGTGTACAGTTTACAAGACTGGGATGACCAGTGGCTGGGTAACAGTGTTGGCGAGAGGAGCAAGACTACGATCCAATGTGAATCATAAATCAAGCTCGTTTATTGTCAGACAGTGCATATACTTATACTACCTTACGTGCTCGAAATATTATTCACTTACAGAAGTTTCACACGGGATCTTTCTCTAATCTAATTAAAACACAAACTGGTCTCAGAAGGCAATAACATCAACAGTTTCTTCTGCCAAGCTAATCTCTAGACACCTGCACCTTGTTTACAGCTCTCATGTCTCCCTTTCCCACAGTTGTTTTGAGAACAGCCTTGAGCAGAGGCCTAACACTTGTCTATGGAGCCTGGATTGCTCACTTATACCTTATGTCTGTGCAGCCAGAAATGGCCATTTCCCAACATATCCCCCTTCTTTTCTTTGAGCAATCCAGACCATGTTTACATTTTTCTATTATTTATCAAATACTTAACATTATAAACTTATTGACACTTGAACTTAACAGAAATGAAACTTAACAGCACTTAACCTTAACAGTCCTTAACACTTACCTACAATCACTTAAACTTAACTTCACTTGAACTTAACACTTATATTTAGCAGAACTTAAATTTAACAGAACCTAACCTTAAGAGAGCTTAACAGAATTTAAAATCAATAAACTTTAACCTAACATCGCTTAAATTTAGCAACACTTAACTGAACTTATGGCACTTTTACTCTTATGATTGTAATAACTATTAAAACTATCAATCTTATCTTAATAAACTTCATTTATCATCTATTTTAAAACTTATATCAGTCAATCAATTTCTTAAAGGCAATGTTACTCTTATTATCTACTTCAGTCTTTTCCCAGTTAAACTGGGTCTTCTTTGCACATGCCCTCTAGCGACCCATGGCCCTGGTCATGGAGCCATTTTTCAACAATTCCTCCTTGTTCCTCTTTTGTGAGCAAAACATTGTGGGTCACTTTGGTTACTTGTCTCATTAAACAGCTATACACAACTCCAACAATTACTATAAACACAATAACAACAACACACAATCGAAGGCCTTCAAATAACAAGGTTTGGATCCAACCGGTGATGCCCAATGAGGACAACCATTTAGCTATTCCTAAGTCATTGCTCACTTGCAATTGCTGGGTGAGCTGAGTCAAAGTTTTTAACTGTGCATGTATTGAATTAGAATGATCAGAGAGATTCATGCAACACATTCCCTCAAATACTTCACACCCATGTCCTTGTGCCAACAATAAAAAGTCTATTGCAGCTCTATTTTGCAACGTGGCGTGTCTCACCGAATCCACATCAAGCAACAAATCTGAAATTGCTTTAGATGTAGCGTTTGTTTGTTTGGAGAGCCAACAACCTAGTTTGTTCACTTGGGCCAAGGCCCCAGCCGAGGCCACTCCTGGAGCAAGGAAGGAGGCTGCAATAATAGCAGCAGGCGACCAAAACTCGACATTAGATTTACAATCAGAAGCAAAGCCGTGTACAAAGAGTTTCAAACGCCTGAGATGGTGCCGTTGAAGCTTATTAAGAATCATCAAGGTGTTAGGGGTCAGCAATGTCAACCTTCCAAGAGAACAGGGTCCCCCTTTTATTTTGGAGGGGATACCTGGCCAGGCTCGATCTCCACAAATGAAAAACATGCCACTAGGTAATTTCAAGGGTTGATTAGTAGAATGGGAAATGTTGGGGGAGGTATAATTGCACCATACACGAGTATCTCCATACACTGAAAGGCTAGAGTTCACACAGGCCCAAGCCCCGGGGACCCACACCAAGCCCAGCCCTGGGCCATGGCGGCTACAGCCGGGGCAGGCTCTTACAATGCCTTTTGCTTCCTGCATTGTTATCTTAAACTGGCGAAAAAGTCCCTTCGCATTTTGGTGAAAGGTACCATGAGCTTCTCCGGCCTTGCTTTAATCTGAGGGGCCTGGATTGCTCACTTAGAGATGGCCATTTCCCAACATATCCCCCTTCTTTTCTTTGAGCAATCCAGGCCTGGTTTACACCTTTTTTTTTTTTCTTCTACTGTATTCATCAAATACTTAACTACACATGGCAATAATACACTTATGATTATAATAATTACTAAAACTATCAATTCCATTTTACAAAGTTCACTAATCAGTCTTTAAAACTTAAGCTTGTTAACCAGTCTCTTAAAGGCGTACTTTAAGTGTACAATTATCTGTATCTTTTTCGTGATTTAACACACATACTTGCAACCTTACAATTCCCCTTTCTGTTTTAATCAGTATGAGTTTGTTTATGGCATTACCAGCCATTTCTCATAGGTAGCGCAGTAAGAAACACACATAACTAGACATAAGAATGCTTCTAATACTATGTGCTAAACATTCGAAGGTGAATCTTGTGATTTTTTCATTACCCAATAGTTCAGCAAATTAGCTTCAATTGCTTTGTCTCTGAAGGCTGTTAATCAGGGTAATACCTTACTGAATTCTGGAATACTATGCTAACATCCAGGGTCTGCAACAGCTGCCTTGTTTCAGTGAAGACATGGAAAGCCCTTCAGGATAGGGTCTCCAAGTCCACCCCAAAAAGGATCCAGCTGATATAAATTCCAATTATTAAGTCAAACCCCACTTAAATACGATTTGGATGCAGAAACACCTGGGTCCATTGGTAGATGTCCGACCAGGGAGAGTCAAGGCTTGGCCAGGGCCAGGGCTCTAACTGGAGGATTTCCCTAGCACAGATCTTATGAGAAAACTGTTAGAAACAACAACTAAGAAGGTTACTTAAATCTGAGCAAATAATAGAGACAGTTACACAAACATAACACAGGTTGTGCAGACTGTAAAATAACAGACTTTGCCAAACACTTTTGACTAAAAAGACCATGGTACCAGAAACATGATAATTAAAAGACTGCATATGCATGAGTTTACGTACGTAATCTTAACAGAACTTAATCCTTGCTATAACACACATAGCTATGTATAGTTGTAGTTAACTCTTATAAAATCTAGTTGTAATACTTAACTGTAACAGAACTTAACAAACCTAATAGCATTTAAACTTTAACAACATATTTATAAGTATTAATACATCAGGGGTGATCGCTTGGGATATGTTTGAAAACAGTGTTGCAAGCTGCAAGCACACAGATCCATCCTTTCTTTGCTCCATCTTCTCCGAGATCACTGTACTTCTAAGTTCAGCTGTAGGTATAAAACTCAAACACTCATTGAAACAAAGTAAAACAGGGAAAACAGTAAGAACAGATTACAATTCCAGTCATTCATTTCTATCTAGCAAGACAATTCCCATCATTAATTAACAAACAATACAAAGGTATACATTTCCTGACAAATTCTGCTACTCAGAGTTACCACTCTAAAACATGCAGGATTTTGCAGAATGAAAAAAATCAAGACAGAAATATTTGAAATCTTATTCTAATACTATCACTATAAGAAACAAACTGCTCAGTTTTGCTCCAACAAGCAATCTTCTTGTCTTACTTTTACTTTTTTTTTTTTTTGATAAAAGATACACTACTTAACTTTAACTCTCAAGAGTCTTTCAAGGAAAATCTAACTTAAACATTTCTTAATATGTAGTCTACAAGTTTGCACATGTTATTTATTCAAATGTTTCTTCTAGCTTATTAATCAGTTTACATTTCGCCCAAACTTCCTTATTCTGCTCGGCCCCGGCTGCGCTTTGGCACCGGCCTGTTAGGTGTACAATTCTGCTGCGTCCCCTCTGGATCAGTTCTGCCACGTTTTCAATCCTTTGTTTTGCTGAATTGTTGCTGTGGGCTGGATGCTTGTAAACAGTCACTCCAGCACTCTCACTCTCTCCGTCCTCCCTTTCTCCCCCTTTTTCTTTTTGCACTGACTAAGTGCAAGTCTTGTAGCAACCTAGATTTCCCAGATTTCTTCTTGTTAACACAAATTCCACCAGTAAAGTCAGCAGCAAGTATACGAGACAATAGGAACAGTCTTTGATACTTGCAGAAAAACGACCTATTAAAAGTGCACCCAGGGGTTGACTCAGGAGCACCGGCGGTCGAGGGCGCAGGCGCCGAGAGTGCTGGGGCCGGTACTGCTGTCGGAGTGCGGCGGGCGGCCGCGCTCTCCTTCCCGTTTTCCGGTGCCAGCAAGCGAGCTGCGCGCGGTCCCTGTGGCTAGGGAAAACTGTTGTTACTCAGTCGATGCTGGGAAAAGAGGTTCCTCGCTGCCCGCCCGGCGCACAGAAAAACCGTGGCTGTTGCCGCGCCGTGTCACCACCGCTGCTGGCTCCACAGCCTCCCACCCCCGGCGCACTGAGATGCCGCCGGAGCCGAGGGCAGGAGCCGAGGGCAGGGACCGCCGGGCAGGAGCCGCTGCTTACTGCAGCGGCCGCGGGGAGAAATCCGAAACCGCTGCGAGGAGAAATCCGAAACTGCTGCGAGGGGGGCGGGCGGACACCTTTCCCTGGAACTCTGGAAGCAGTGTTCTAGGAGATGCATCTGCAGCTAAAGAAGAAAAAAGGAGAGGTCCTGAAAGTTCTCAACGACTTTGAGGAGCAGTAACTTCCTCGGATTCAGATAGAGATGAATAAACAGAAAAGCGAGAAGGATTCAGTCAGCCATGATGGTCAGGAGCTGGAGGCTCTATTCTCTGATGTCCAGCCACTGTTCCCAGGCAGCAATTTGCTCCTTCTGGCCATCTCCCCCCAATTCTGGGGGATGTGGCATGGGGGGGGCGCCGTTGGAGGCTCGCGGCTCGAGCTCTCTAACTTTTTAAACATGTAGAAATTTTTCCAGTACATCACTTTCATCACTTTTCTGTCCCTTTTTCCCTGACGGATTGTAGAAGCGAGTCCGATTGCAAAGCTGTTTTCACAGTCTCGGGGGCGGCTGTCCGGTTATCACTGAACATGTCTCACAGCGCCCTTTTTAATTGTCTCTCAGCCTGGTATTTGAAAGGCCACTCTCGCTCTCAGGGTTAATCTACAGTCTCAAGTCCATTTTAGGAGATTCCGCATAGCGGAATTATCACAGTTCAATTCTCTCACAGAGATGATAAGATAGAAGAGGTCCTGGACTGTCAGCTGTCCTTCATCTATCTCCATCCCTTCCGTCCTCTTCCCGGACCCTGAAGCACCGAGGTTCTCTGCCTAGGCGCGACCCTCCCGCCTCTGCGCTAAGGGCCTGCGTCTGGCAGGGGCTATCATTTCACCTCTTTTGTCTCCCATGGCGGTGACTATTTCTGCTATAAATGTCTGCATTCCCACCGGCACTTGGCTCATCCTTTCTAACATGACCTGAATGGAGGTGTCTGCGGGCAGCGTCTGCTGATTACAATTTTCTAAAACACACTGGCGTAACAGTGCCCCTTGCATCCACTGCGGCACCCCAGCTGTGATAGCCGCGGATACCCTATCATCCTGCAGGGACTCAAAGAGCACTGGAAACGCCGCTTCTCCTCGGCTTAAAGTTCTAACGCCCTGAGCTAGTTTTTCATCGCCCTCTTCCAAAGCTTTCTGTTCCACCTTCGCCCAGCTAATTCTGCGTCTCCCTTCCCCCGCGCGAAACGGAGCAGCGCCCCCGCCTCCACCTCCACCCAGCGAGGGGGGGAGCGCGAGCGGCGGCTGGCGCGCCGGCGGCTGCTCCTGCCGAGAAGGGACACTGCTTCCTCGCACCGGGCGAGACGGCATAGAATCGCCCGGGGTGGGGGGCAAAGCCGGCTGATCTTCCTCCTGTGGTTCGGCCGGTGCACAGGGGAGGGGCGGACACCCCTCCTCCGGCTGCGGTGGCGCGGACGCCGCGGCGGCCGCTTGCTCCGTGCGCGCCGCGGCGGCCGCTTGCTCCGCGGAAGGAGCGCCCGCCTCCGGGGCCGCGCCGCGATCGGGCGGCGACCCTTGCACCCCCAGAACCACACACTTCCCTCCGGCCGGCAAGCTAGGTGTTTCGTTCCCAATGCCGAGCATTCCCGGGATAGGGTGCTCCCCTCCCGGGGTCCCCCCGCTCCCTTCAGTGACCCCTTCTAACTTTTCCATGGCGACGGCAGCAACTTTTTTCTCAGTCTGGTCCCTCTGTAAACAGGTCGTTACCTCCCTCCAGGGCTTCCCAAGTTTCGCGCATGCTTTGTTGCTGTCTAGAATTCCCTCAAACAACTGATCCCCATATGTCCGCCATTCAGGCAGGTCAAAGATCGTATTAGGGTCCCTGAAGCAACCCTTTTCTACACCTAACGTAACTAATCCTGTCACCTGCTTTAAGGTGTCTTTGCTAACTCCCCGCTTTTCCAAAAAGCGTGTTAATAAGTCTACGGCTACCTGCGAATCCATCTCCGTCCAGCTGGTTAACCTCTCCAGGCTGATCGCTGTGGGCTCCACGTCCCTCCGCGCCGGCCCCTCCGCGTCTTTCCCCGCCGCGTCTATGCGCCGATCGCGATCGCCACGCAGCCTTTCCGAGTGTAGCCGTTCTCGGGCGGCGGACCCCTCTCCGAGGTCCAAGCGATCGGATCCCCCCTTCGCCGCGCAAAGGGTATAGATCTTCGCTCCCCGGTCGCTGCTACCGGTGCTTTCCCGATCCCGCCGGTCCGGTCCCGCACGTCGACTCCGTCTCTGTCGCGCACGTCGGGGTCACCATTTGTCGGCGAGAGGAGCAAGACGACGATCCAATGTGAATCATAAATCAAGCTCGTTTATTGTCGGACAGTGCACATACTTATACTACCTTACGTGCTCAAAATATTATTCACTTACAGAAGTTTCACACGGGATCTTTCTCTAATCTAATTAAAACACAAACTGGTATCAGAAGGCAATAACATCAACAGTTTCTTCTGCCTAGCTAATCTCTAGACACCTGCACCTTGTTTACAGCTCTCATGTCTCCCTTTCCCACAGTTGTTTTGAGAACAGCCTTGAGCAGAGGCCTAACACTTGTCTATGGAGCCTGGATTGCTCACTTATACCTTATGTCTGTGCAGCCAGAAATGGCCATTTCCCAACATACAGCCTTGTGCTTTGTTTCTCTTAAGTACCCAGTCATTTGTGTCTTAGCAACCCATGGGAGAAAAATTCCTGAGGAAAAGAACTAGGTCCAACCTTCAACAACTTCAAGTCCCCCCCAGTATCTTATATTGTTTTTACCACACATGATTTTATGGGAAAATTGTAGAACAGTTAAGTATAGCAAAAAGTTCAACCATTAATTTACATTGTATTATAACATCATCACCTCATGTTACCATAAAGGGAGAGAAAACATGATTCTTGTCATCCAGCACAAGGGGGGTGCTTATACCATGGTATGTAGCTTCTTCACTCAGTATGGGCTTTTCTATGGCGTTTATTTTAAATCTATAAATTCTTCATGTCCCTCGGAGTTCCCCTGTGAAAAGTAAACACAACAGAGCCTGCTGCCAAGGGGCAGAAAAGGTTAAAATGATGGAATTATCCAGCGTGTATTTGTCCGATGCTCCTTCCCTAGGGCATCAGAGGCTGTCCATGCTTTTTGCTGCCAAAAAGAAAGCCACTCAGTCCATTCCTTAAACACAGCATGTGGGGATGAATGAGGCTGACAGCAGGCCTGAAAGTCTCTCGGACATGGACTTGAAAGCGATCAGAATTTACCAGTGAGAGAGCCCCTGGAGAAAGCAATGGTATGAACACCTGTAGCCACAGTGGGGGACAGCCAAGAAGATAACCAGGGAAGATGTTTTGCACCCAGAGATGGCCTTGCGGAAGAGCGCCAAGAATGTGGTGGAGGATTTATAGTGTGTAGTTGACTGCTTGTATGGCTTGTTAACGTGCTGGGAAAGTTCTTGTTATGAAGATAGCTTTGGTGTTATTTTCCATGCAGCCGATAGTAGCATGTTACAGTAGCTGGGAAAAAAGGGTATAAAGATGATAGCATAGACTAATAAAGCACTTCTTCTTTGTCCTTGGACTCCTTGCGTGTCGTGTGTCCGTCTCTACTGCGACAACTGGTGACCCCGACGTGATCCGTGAGCCTGATGTGATACGACGCGATTGGCGAACCAACGCGATCTTCGGGGTCGGCGCCATCCCTTGGCCGACTTGTTCGGGACTGAACGGGATAAAAGATAAAGGTAATCCAAGGAGCCTGCCAAGAGATCAGGACGCCTGCTTGAAAAAGTGGGAACCGAGCGGCAGGGCGAGGTGCCACTGGAGGTGGAGCCCAGCGTAGCTTGAGAGCAGAGTATTCTGTTTTGGTCAACCGAACTTTGACACCTTGATTAAGGTGAGCCGTTGGGAACAAATTTAATATGGGTAATAATTTATCTAGCCAGGAAAAGACTGTGCTGTCTACATGGAAAGTTTTGTTAAAAAGCACAGGGGCTAGCATAACAGATGATGCATTGAAAAAAATGTTATTGTGGGCAAAATCGCATGATTTTCCAGCAGATGAGAGTGTTGCTTTTAGTGTAAGCTCCTGGAAAACTGTTGGAGATGAACTGTGGGAAGCTATTTCTCGGGGAGATAAAGAGGCACGAAAGTTGGCAACAACCTGGCGCTCGCTCTTTGATGTTTTAAAGAAATGGAGAGAGGAGCAAGAAAAGGGAGGACAACCTAATGAAAAGACAGCTATAAATCTTGTAGAGGATGAGTAGATGGAGTTAGAGGGGGGAGATGGGTGCTGTTCGGAGAGAGCGGCCCCTGACCTGCCTCAGACTCAGCCTGCTTCTGCTAAAAACAGCGGTGTTGCTGAAAGGTCGTATATCTCTCCAAAAGACTATGTGCTGCCCACTTATCCTTCTCCTAGAGACCTTGTACGGCAGGAGCGAGTGTATCCCTCGCCTGCTGACCAATTAGCAAAAATGAATTTGAAGGAGCAGAGAACAGACTCTGCCACACAGCCTGCCACTGAGGCCCCCCCGCTTCCATCTTCACAGCCTGTGCAGCCTCCTGCGGAACAGCCTTTGCAAACGTTTCCTCCACTGCCAAAGGACTCTGACACGGACAGTGATAGTGGGGAGGAAAGGGAAAATGATCGGGGAATCTCAGAGGCTGTGTCAGTGCGGGAGCGTTCACAGGAGAGAGAGAGTGATCGTCGTTGCTCTAATAAGGCTTGGAAAACCAGGCCCTGGACACTGCCTCCTTGTCAGGTGACAGTGCAGCCAAGACAACCAGCTCGGTTTTGGGAACAAGTCAAACGTAAAGCCCTTGAGTGTGGGGATTGGGAGCTGGTTGAAAGGCTGGGTATGCCTGATCTTAATAGTGATGTGTATACAACTGACATTGAAATGGTCGGGGAGGAGGCTGCTGGGGGGCGTGCTGGTGCAGGAGGTGGTGTTCAAGCGTAGCCCGTGTTTAAAGCTACACCAGGAACTAATCAGCAAGATAGTAATCAGGTGATTGCCTGGAGGGTAGTGCAGGATTTGCAAGAAAGAATTACTAAATGTGGCCTGGGGTCTCCAGAAGTTATGCAAGTAATTCGAGTGATAAACACAGACTTGCTTGCACCTTTTGATATCAAGCACCTTGCTCAGGTGTTGTTTCAGCCTGTGCAGTTCGGAGTTTTTGAGAGTAACTGGAGACAGATGGCAGAGAGAGCTGCAGTAGAGAATATGCACAGACGTCAGGACGATCCTAGGTATGCAGTGGGATCTGATGCCTTGATGGGAAGGGGTGCATTTGCTAACCCAGACACACAAGCCCAATGGCATCCTTTGATCCTCGAACTATGTCAGAAGCTAGGACTGGGAGCATTGATAAAAACCATAGAAATGGCTTCTCCCAGACCTCGATTTGTAAAAGTAGTTCAAGGGACAAAGGAACCATTTTTGCAATTTGCAGAAAGGATTTCAGCAGCCCTGGAGAGACAAGTTGAGGACGAACAGTTACAGCAGATCTTGTGTAAACAGTTAGCCTGGGAAAATGCAAATGAGGATTGTAGAAAAGTGATCTATACCCTCCCAGGAGACCCTTCATTAACAGATATGGTTACAGCTTGTGCTAAGGTTGGGTCTGTGGAACATAAAATGACTGCTTTAGCAGTCGTTTTACGACCACCTCAGAAATGCTATGCATGCGGACAGCAAGGGCATTTGAAAACTGATTGTAAACAGGAACAAACAGGGAAAAAGCAGAAAGGAATTGGGAATACAGCAGTTTTCTCTTGTCAATGATGTGGGAAACCTGGTCATTTTGCAAAACAATATTGTCCTGGGTTGACTGTATGATGCTTGTATCCCCAATCGTCTGTCCTGCTTATGCCAGGTATTAAGTTCTGTAGCTTTAAGTTAGGCCCAGAGAGAGAGAGAGTGAAGAGGGTGAAGGGGGGAGAGAAAACGCACACAGTTTGTCTACAGGAGTTACACCTTACTCCCCCGGAAATTCCTTCAGAGACTGCGCTCAAAGCGGAGACAGAAAAAATAGAGATAAGCTCTCTGTGTGCTCTTGGAGTTCGCAGCTGGGTGCTCTCGGAAATCTCTCGGCTTTTGCAGAGAGAGAGAGACTTTATTTCTTTTACTGGTTTCTTTCTTCTGGGACTGGTCAGCATCTCTGTGGTCCAAGACATCAGGACAATCCCCTGGGGGCCCCCCGACTCTGCAGCCGGGCCTGGCCATCGGCCCCAGCCTCTGGAGGGACTGAGGCTGATACAGCCGCACCCACAGGAGGACTCTCTGGATCCACCATCTCTTCAGAGAAAAGAGAGGTTTCATTCTTTTATATCATTCAATTTTTGTTCCCAAACTTGTGAATATTCTGCTTATTAAATAAATAGTTTTTTCCACTTTTTCTCTCAGGAAATCTTTTCCCGAACCAGTTTGGGGGAGGAGTGGCTGAAATTGGCTTGTCTAGAGGAGACCCCCTTGGAGGTCTCCTCCTAACATTTGCCCTAAACTAGGACAAATATAAATCCAAGTCTCATGTAAATGGTCAATTTTTAGGAAACTCGGGAAACGGGAAGCAGAGCCCGAAAGGGGCGGGGGTGCTCAGACACAAACACCTCCGCAGGGCATGCTGCCAACTCAGGACATGCTGTCAATGCAGACTTACATGGCTCACCCCCCCCCCCCCGGGGGCCAGGCCCCCTGTTACTCTGCAACCTGGATGACAGGGGCGATGAGAAGCCTTTGACTAAGAACTGCTTGAGAAAGCCAGACGTCTCTGTGAATTGCTAATAGGAATTGTATCACCAGACAGAAATGGATAACTGAATTTCGATCTGTTTTCCAGTTTTTCTTGTTTTTACTTTATGTTAATGAGTGTTGAGTTCTATATCCACAGGTGAACCTTGAAGTACAGTGACCCTGGAGACAATACCACACACCTGCATCCCTGCTCGAAGAAGGATGGATCTGTGTGCTCGCAGCTCGTAACGCTGTCTTTGGAACTCTCCCAAACTGTCACTCCTGATGTATTCATAACTCCAGATCACCCCTGATGTATTAATAACTATAAATATGTTGTTAAAGTTTAAATGCTATTAGGTTTATTAAGTTCTGTTAAAATTAAGTATTACAACTAGATTCTGTTAAAGTTGACTGCAGTTATGCATAACTATCTGTGTTATAGGAAAGATTAGCTTAAGATTACGTACGTACAGAGATATATATGCATTCTTTTAATAATCATGTTCATGGTACCATAGTCTTCTTAGTTAAAGGTAGTTGACAATGTCTGTTACTTTACAGTCTGCACAACCTGTGCTATGTTTATGTAACTGTCTCCATGATTTGTTCAGCTTTAAGTAACCTTCCTAGGTGCTGTTTCTAACAGCTTTCTCATAAGATCTGTTAGGGAAGTCCCTCCAGCTGGGGTCCTGGCTCTGGACAAGCCTGGACTCTCTCTGGTTGGACATCTACCAACAGGCCCAGGTGTTTCTGCATCCAAATCATACTTAAGTCAGGTTTGACTTCATAATTTGAGTTTATATGAGCTGCACCCCTTTTGGGGTGGACTTGGGGGATCTCACCCGGGAGGGATCCCCCAGCCCTCACTGAAACAAGGTGCCAGCTGTTACAGACCCTGACTGTTGGTATAGTATTTCACAGTCCCATAATGTATTATTTTGCTTGACAACCTTCACAAATAACGTAATCAAGAGGGATTTTTTGAACTATTGGGTCATGAAGAATCACAGAATATCGTAGATCACTTAGAGGTTCTATCACATGGGTGTTAAAAGTATTCTTATGTCTAACTATGTGTGTTTCTTACTTATTACACTACTTGTGACTTATTACACTACTTGTGACAGGTGGCTGGTAATGCCATAGACAAACTTACGTTAATTAAAACAAAAAGGGGGAATGATAGGGGAACCCCCACAGAGCAGACTGCAAAAAGCTTTGTATACAATCAATCATCTCACAGTGCCTTCTGATTCTAATATTCCTATATTTCTAAAGCATTTTCTTTCTTTGCAGTTGGACAGAACAGTGAATATCCCTCGAGGAAAGGTGCGGGTCAGAGATTTGATTAACAACAAGTGGGAGGGTCCATGGGACCTCATCACTTGGGGGTGTAGATATGCTTGTGTCTCCACAGATACTGGAGCCCGTTGGGTGCCGGCACGGTATGTGAGGCTGGACTTACAGCGACCTTGCCCCCGGGACAGTGATGAATCGCCTGAAGCTTGGATGTTAATGATTGCTATCATTAGGTTTTGCATAGGGGAAGGAAAGGTCATGTTGCCTCCTCTGCCTCCTATGCCTGAGAATGTATAGATAACTTTAGCTCATGCTTTAAATCAATCTTCTATGTGTGTTTCACTTGCAACTCCACAATCTCCTTTTAAAACTGTCCTGGGTGAGGCCAGAGGGGTCAAAATCTAGGAAGTGATCTGTGCGGCAGGAAGGCATACAACTTCCTTCCTGCGAGAGAGAGCCAATAATCAGGTAGTTTTAACGGTTGATAGGTAGGTAAACCAATTAAAAAGTTGATCCGCCTTCGAGGAAAAAAACCATATATAAGCAGAGACTCTCTGACGCTCTTCCTCTTTGGACCTGCTGCTGCTGTGTGGAGAGGAGCAGCTCCTGCTTCTCTCACTGGTAAGGCCCCCCCCCTACCTCCTTCCGAAGGAGGGATGGGGGGGGGAAGGGAGGTTTTACGGCAGCCGTGCCGCTGCAGCCGGGCAGGCATGGGGGAGGAACGGCTGGAATTTTCAGCAGATACAGCTCAGCCGGTGTGCCAGCTACACGAGAGGGAGAGCCAGGCCCCTGCTCCGGGCCAGGCAAAGACCAGGCTGGACTCCATCCAGCTCGGGCCAGGCCCTGCCCTGTCACCCCGGGCCCAGATGGCCCTACCAGGCCGAGCCAGCTTGGCAGAGCCAAGCAGAGAGACTCTTGAAAGCGTCTGGCATCCAGCTCGGACCTGTTCAAGCAGCCCGGCAAAGAGCACGTGATCCTCACACTGCCGGCGAGAGAGAGAGACAGAGATTAACTCTCTCTATGCGTGGACTAAACTCACAGACACCCATCTTTCCTCGCAGAGAGAGGAACGAGTGCTAAACACAGAAGAAGGGATTTTCTTTGTTGCTGCAATTGAACTGTGCATCCTTAAAACAGGTACCCTGTGGACTGTTCATAACCCACCATAGTGGGTGTGGGAAGGCTACTGGTGTGGCAGGGATCCACCATTAAGCTGGACTTTTCTCCGGGCGGCGGTTAATGGTGAGGCAGAAGACCCATAAAAACTGTATTTTTTCTTACAGAAGATCCATGGTGTAAGCAAAAGAAACTTCTCTCCCTAAATGAACTGGAATAAGAGCTGTTTCTGAGGTGGTAAACTGACTAGAGGTCAAAGTGTTGTCTTTTGTATGTTGTCAGGGAGAATGAAATGGAGAGGTGGGGAAGGAGGGGTGGTCTGGGGAGTTTGTTCTGGTTTTTTCTTGGTTTTTTTTTCTTTTTCCCTTTGTCTTAGATATATTAATAAAACTTCTTTGTACTTTATAAAGTTTGAGCCTGCTTTGCCTACTCCTAATCCTTATCTCACAACAAGCAATCAAGTAAATTTAGGTAAGTGTGCTGGCATTTAGCCACAAACCTGAACAGGCAAACTGAAACCACTACTTATTTTGAAAGAATGTGCTATATGAGTTTGTCAGACAATTCAAAGTCTATCTTTGCAAATATTCAAGAGCTGCAGTATGGAGTGCAAAAGTTAAGTAAAACTGTTAGTGGGTTTGATACATGGTTTAGTGGCTGGGGCATCACGGGATGGTTCAAAGATCTGTTGAAAATGGGAAGTGTCATCTTGTTTGTTGTATTTTTGTTCTTATTCTTGGTGCTGTGTTTGTTGTCTTTTCTGCAAAGGGCCCTGCAGAAATGATAAACACTGCCTTTTTGGTAGTAAAACAAAAAGGGGGAATTGTGGGGATGGATGAGGCTGACAGCAGGCCTGAAAGCCTCTCAGACATAGACTTGAAAGCGATCAGAATTTACCAGTGAGAGAGCCCCGTGAGAAAGCAATGGTATGAACGCTTGCAGCCACAGTGGGGGACAGCCAAGAAGATAACCAGGGAAGATGTTTTGCACCCAGAGATGGCCTTGCGGAAGAGCACCAAGAATGTGGTGGAGGATTTATAGTGTGTAGTTGACTGCTTGTATGGCTTGTTAATGTGCTGGGAAAGTTCTTGTTATGAAGATAGCTTTGGTGTTATTCTCCATGCAGCCGATAGTAGCATGTTACAGTAGCTGGGAAAAAAGGGTATAAAGATGCTAGCATAGACTAATAAAGCACTCCTTCTTTGTCCTTGGACTCCTCGCGTGTCGTGTGTCCGTCTCTACTGCGACAACAGCATAGAAACAAGTATAGATACAAACAAGAAAGATATTCTGTACTTCACGTTGGAAAACACTCCAAACAGCTATCAGCTCACCAGCTTGGGCACTGCTTTCCCCCTCTGTTTCGCCAGAGGAAGGGTGGAGGGCTACCTTAATAACTGAGGCAGGTTTGTCTTGGCTGCTACTGAAGCTTTCTTGTATTGCCAGGTTTTTTACAGCTCCTTCAGTTATTGAGAAAGTGTTACAATAGTGTTCAATCTGAGCATCCCACTTTCTAACAGAGGCCCTCTGGACCACCCCGTCAGGTTGGGGGGTCCCGGTAGAAGCTGCCCTAATAACTTTGAAAGGGCCACTCGAAACAATTGGTTGTTGCCGTGTAATTTTCTCCACTTCAACGAGAGCTAAGCTAACCACAAACAGCCCCTTTTCCCAGATAGTGTGTCTTTTTTCAGCATCTCTGAAGCCACGGGAATAAAAACCAACAGGCCTCGTCAGGCCCTCTGGGCCTCGCTGCCAGATGTGTACTGACAGCCCTGAAGAGGCAAATCCCCATTCCACTTGGAAAGGATCTGTAGGGTGAATAGGGCCTAGGGCTTGGTGAGCTGTTGCTTCAAAAATCAGTAATTGTAAGGCTTCTTCTTGAGAAGTATCCCATTCCCATTTCACCCCTTTTCTCAGCAAGTTATAAAGAGGTCTGGCAATTATGGAAAAATCAGGGATGTGTTTTCTCCAGAACACCAATAACCCTAAAGCATGTTGGAGATCTTTCCTAGATTCAGGCATTTTAATCTGATCTAAAGATGTTAGGGCATCAGGTGGGATATCCTTCCACCAAATTCCCAAAAAACAGTTTCCCCGGTTTTGAGGACAAAGTTGTTTTGGCTCTTTGCCTGGACTTTGAAGGAAAGGCTGCTTTGGCTCACTTCCCAGGCTCTGAGGGAGGGGTTGCTTAGGCTCACTGCCCAGACTTTGGGAAAGCAAGGGGGGTCCACTGGGTTTTCTATTGCCTGGGTTTTCGCTATGAGGAAACCCAATGTACCTGCTACCCAGTGTTTCCTCTGATTTCTTTTCTAGGGTTTTTACAGGTCCACATTTTCTATTGTAATTAATCAGATCTTCTGCAACCTCACAACATGTATAAACTTTGCAACCACTGGTAGGTGAATTCAAGTGTGAACCCGACGGCTGAGAGGGTGTAGAATTTTGGGCATTCCCGGGATCCGTAGATCCAGTTCGATCTGTCGGGTTTCCAAGGAATTTTTCCAGGTTCTCTATGGGACCCACAAACGCTATGGTTTTCTGTAAGACAATCGCTGTGGGATTGAGTGATTCTGGAGGACCCCGAATTAAATGGGTCTTCATTTCAGGTTTCACAGGCAGTTGCATAGGGGATTCATATCCAGGAATCAACTTCTTTTCGTGTATCCTTTGCAGACAAGCGGCTTTGTGAACGCTTTCTAGAAGTTGATCAGGGGTACTAACAATAGCTAAAGGGTCTCCCCTTTCTGGAGGATTCAGTCCCCCAGCCCAGAAAGTTGCATGCTGAGTTGGGGACGAGGTGTTATGTTTGTCTCCTGTTGTTAAGAAAACACCATGCCCCCAATATCCACTGGCCTCCTGTTCAGTTAAATGAATTTGGTCTCCTCCGGTGAGTGACACTTGGAAGACATATTCTGTTTTAATTAAAGGTGTCATAGGAGGACAGCGGTTTTCCCCACAATTTTTTACTTGCTTTAATTCTTTGTGGGGGTAAAATGATTCCTTTTCCTTTGTGTCTTGTGGTGGATCGGTGTTCCTTGAATTTTTAAGACATTTTTCTCTCAAGAGATCTTGTAACAAGAGAATATAATTCTCTTTTTCTACTAATTGTTTCTGCAAAACTTCCACTAAGTTTTGGAGAGAGTCTATTATTGCTTCTTGTTCACTGCACCGCTTATAGTGGTGATCTATAGCCGATGTAAGGCATGCTCCTAGGACAGGGCAAATTACAGCTTTATCTCGGCCAAGTTTGAATTTTGACCCATGTTGTAAAGAGTAAATTCTATCAATCACATTTTCTAAATTGAACCAGTTGTTTTGTGCCCACTCTTCCCCTCCTGGAGAGGGTCTGGCATTGTGTTTTGCTAACAAGGCATAAAATGCAGCTGTGTCTTTTGTTTTAGTGTTTGAGGTCATGTTTTCGAAGGGATAGTGAAATCCACTTTAGGAAGGTAAGACTTAGTTGCGTCCACAATCCAGAGAACTGGGCTGTGTTTCCCTTCTCTTCCCTAAAGTGGCGAAGAGACTAAATCTACTGGAGGCTCTGTTTAGTTACTATCCATTGTCTCTCCTAACACCCAGTAGACTAACTCCTTACACACCCACCTTTTAAAAAGAAACACAACACTCCCCCTTTTGCACTAAGAGATTCTTTTGTGAAATTCTGAAGACAGAGCCCTCAACAGAGTACAGGGGTGCTTTTCACCTAGGCATGTGCAGTTTGCGGGAAATTCGAGATGCCCCCCTTGCTTTCTAGACACCGCTCACCCTTTCAGAGTGTCGGGCTAGGTGCGGCTGGAGCAAAACGTCCTTCCCCTCTTACAGACTACACAAAAACCTTGCAGCCCCCTTCTGCCTCAGAATCCTGTCCGTGACGCCAATTGATGTCGCGATCCGCTAACAGAGGAGTGGGGTTCGTGATGGTTCGTTACTTTGAATCTCCGAGTGCAAAAGAAAACAGGGACAAGTATTTTTGCTTTAATCAAAATCAAAAGCACCTTTATTGAGTGCCAACAACACGGTTATGCGATAGGAGAGAGAGAGAGAGATGTAGGGTTGAGAGAGGGGAGGAAAGAAAGGGGTTAATAGCTACCACGGCACGACGAAGTCCTCTTGGCCGGCTCTGATGGATTCTGTCTTGTCCGTAGGGAGATCTCGTAGGGGTACCTTTTGAGAGTCTCTTTATAGTCTTTTCAAAAGCGAGGGGCAGGTAACCAAGAGATGAGGCAATCCCTCCAGAGGCGAGGGGCAAATGGCCAGGAGGTGGGGGAGTAGGGCCCATTGTTTTAGGGTACAGGTGCAAGTGTACAAGACATATAGTCCTTGTGCAGTCCTTTCCGCCCCGTTAGCTGAGCGGCACGTTTCCACGGGCATGTGGCAGAACACCTCTGCCGCACAGCTCTGCAGCACACCTGGGTGCCTGGCAGGCACCCCACCAGGATCTGGCTGGACTTCATTGTGCAAAAGTCCTTTTCCCCTCTTAGGGTCTTTGGGTTTTCAGCCTCTGCTTCTGTAGATGGTCGTGAGGCAGATAACGGATTTCCGTCCAGACTCTTACAGGGGATCAGGGTGTTTCAAAATTCTTTTCTTTACTTATTTTAATTTATGACGTTCTGAAAGAAAGGGATAAAAGTTCGGGGTCCCCAGTTAAACCCATCCTTCCTACCCAAGCCCCTTGTCCCTTATACCCCTCTTCCCCACAACAGGAGGGATCATGGCGGGTATCCCACCTGTCGGTGCAGGGAGGTTCTACCGAGCCATCTAGCGGCCGACTCCCTGACCCCCCTCGGTCCCCCCTGTGCTCCAGCCATGACAGGAAGGTGCACCCCGGCACGGACCTCTCCCCAACCCTCGTTCCTCCTCCTTTGTACCCGGTTGCGCCTGTTGTGCTCTCCCCAAGTTTTATTGAAATAGAAAATGGCGGCGGCACCCAAGATGGTGCCGACCGCATGACAGGGAGCACCACCCCTGAAAACAAATGTGCAGGTGCCCCTGCCTCCCCCTTCCTCTCCCCCACTGACTCCACCTCTCTGGGGTGTCGCTCAGCATCAGGCCCCTCCCCATTAACCTTGATGGGCGTAACTGCGTCGGGCCCTCCCCCTACCACCGGGATCCCTGCCCCGACCGCGGTTACCACCCCTTTGTATGGTGCCTCCGCCCACTCCACCGGCAGCCCCTCCCCTCTTCCGGTTTCCCATGCCCCCCCTTCCGGTTCTAGTAACCTAGAACCCGGGAGCGGGGAGGCCAAGGCCTACCGGAGTCCAGGTAATCTGGAACCCGGAGGTCCAGCCGTGGCAGCCTATGCCTTAATGGGAAACCGGTTGGCCTGCCCGGGTTCCTGATACCAGGAACCCAGAGGCCCAAAGACCGCGACCTATGCCGTGGAGGGGGAGCGGAAAACTTGTGTTTTAGGTACCACCATAGCGGCCCATAACATCGGCTCGCAACAGAGGTGGCGTGGAAAGGAAGAAAAAAGAAAAAGACCAGCAAAGATGAAAAAATGAAAATCAAAACTCAGCTGACCAAAAGAAACTCCAACAGAATGTAAACCACAACAGCCTTCAATACCGCACTCGCCATAGCCCACGTCTCTGCATCATCCCACCTGACGACTGTCTCCAGAGAGTTATGGACGATGGGTTTCCCCGTACTTTTACATATTAGGTTCTTTTAGTTGTCTTTATTGTTCTATGTCTTTTAAGTTAATTTAAAGCCTTTTTATTCTCATTTATATACAAAACCAGTACCCCTTTGTCCTCCCCTCGCGTGTTTCCCTTAACCGCCCTTTCCCTACCCCCTATCCCATCCCTAGGGGAATCTGAGAGAGAAATACCATTTTTAAATTCACTAAGTGATGCCTTACAAAAGGCTGACCTGAAACAGAAGCTGGACAGAGTTAAAAGAATAAAAGAAGTATTTATTAAAACAAGGTACACTTTGGGCCATGCAGGAGTCTCGCAGAGACTACACCCAAAAATGGACGCCTAGCACGTGTTTTTGGGACAGATATACCTTTGGTTCATCTGCATATCAGAAACCCATTGTCCAATTACAGTTTCGGGTCCTGAAGTCCCATCCCCAGTTTGTCCCCTTCTTATCTTCGCTGCTGTCCATGGATGTTTACATTTTGGGCTTTTGGAAAAAACAGTATGTCCTTGAAACTCCAGCCCAGAGAGAAATTGTTTCGTCTAAATGACAGTAACAGAACACTAGATGACAATTTATGGAGTTTTAGAGTCATATACTAGAGCAGTCCTGATGTAGAAAAATAAAAAGTTAAAACCTAAGGCATCATTTCCCCCCTTTTAGAGGCTTGACAAGGCCTCTACCTTGTCAAGTCTCTATTCTAAATATCTATTACCTATTAATAATCTACATTAATAATCTAAATTAATAATCTATTAATAATATACACTTAATAACAGTAAATATTTAACAACAGTAGATATAGAAGAATTGTGACTATGATTGCTATGAGCAGTTCTTTAAGCACTGAAGCATTATTTAAATCACGCTGTCTTCTGCATCACTCTTTGTTTTTTCAGTTGTTTCAGGAGCAGAAGCTTTTTTAACTCTGGAGTAGTGGATCCAAGGTCCTTTGCCAGAGACTGACTGCAGTGAGGGTAGTCAGCAGGACTTGGAATGGTCTTTTCCACTTAGCTTGTAGAGGTTCATTGTCTCACCACTTGATATAGACCCAGTCTCTAGGTTGGAACAGATGTGCAGGCGTGTCCAGTCCAATGGGTCTGGATAGCACGATGTAATTCTGGAGCTTCTGCAAAGTGGAACCTAAAGCCATTAGATATCTCTGTAAATCAAGTTTCTCTTTTATATGAATTTCACCTGGAATGTGTCGAATCTGGTATGGCCTACTATACAGTATTTCATAGGGACGCATGTTATCCCTCCGCCTTGGCTGTATGCGGATCCTTAGTAAAGCTATAGGCAAGGCTTGAACCCATGTCATAGATGTTTCTTGACAAATTTTGCTAATTTGTGTTTTAAGGGTTCTATTCATACGTTCGACTTTACCACTCGCTTGGGGTCTATAAGGTGTATGCAGATCCCAAGCAATTCCCAAAATTTGACTGATTTCTTTAATTACTGTGGCAACAAAGTGTGGTCCCCTATCCGATGACATTCTAAGGGGAACCCCGAACCTTGGAATTATATGATCGAGCAAAATTTTTACCACTTCTTTGGCTGTGTTGGTGCGACAGGGGTAAGCTTCGGGCTATCTACTAAAAGTGTCAACTAATACCAGTATGTACCGGTATCTCTCTCTATGTGGTAATTCAGCAAAATCTATTTGCCAGTAATCTCCAGGAAGATCCCCTGTTTTTCTTACTCCTAACACAACTCTTTTCCTTGTATCAGGGTTGTTTTTGCAGTAAACTTCACATTTACTTACTACTGTTTGTACAATTTCAGTCATTCTTTTTCCTATTACTACCTTTTTTAGATGTTTTAGAAGGTTTTCAGTCCCAAAATGTGTGTTTTCATGTTCTCTCTGAGCTAGCTCTCGAAGAATCAGGGGTGGGACTACAACTTGGTTTGTTGGTGTGACAACCCACCCACTTTCTGTGATCTCAGCCTTGAGAGATTTAATAAGCTTCTGATCTGCTTGATCATACTTTGGGATGAACCCTGATAAGTTTACTTCTTTTTTGGGAATTACTGCGAGAATACCTTTTTCTGCAACTCCTTTTGCCGCTTTGTCAGCAAAGCAATTTCCCAATTCTGGAGTGGTTTTCCCTCTTTGGTGACCCCTGCAGTGCATGATAGCTACTTCTGTGGATTTTCTAACGCTCTCTAAGAGGGCAACTATTTGTTCAGCGTGTTTAATTTGATTACCTTGAGTGTTCAGCAGTCCTCTTTCTTTCCAGATGGCTCCATGGGCATGGACGACACTAAACGCATATTTAGAGTCAGTCCATATATTTACCTTATTCCCTTCACTCAGGTCTAGGGCCTTTGTCAGTGCAATCAGCTCAGCTTTCTGTGATGACACATCTGCTGGCAGGGTCTTCGCTTCAATTACCTTGTCTTGAGTGGTCACTGCATAGCCTGTCATTCTTTTACTATTTCTCATAAAGCTGCTTCCGTCTGTAAAAAGCTCCCAGTCTGGATTGTCTAGGGGCACATCCTTCAGATCTGTTCGGCTGGAGTAGACCTCTTCTATTGTCTGCAAACAATCATGCTCAGGGACATTGTCAGTTAGTGTGGAAGACAGAAACATGGCAGGATTAACAACAGAAGTTATATTCAAGGTGACATCATCTTGTTCTAGTAGCAATGATTGATATTTAAGCATCTGGTTGTTGGACAGCCAATGTCCCCCCTTTTGCTCGAGCACAGCGGCTACAGCATGGGGTACATACACTACAATGTGTCGTCCAAGGGTGAGTTTTCGGGCTTCTTGGATCAAGATGACAGTAGCTGCCACAGCTTTCAAACACCTTGGCCACCCTTGGGCAACATTGTCTAGCTGTTTGGAAAAGTAAGCCACAGCCCTCTGTTGGTTCCCGAGGTGTTGAGCTAGTACTTCTAAAGCAACATTCAATCTTTCATAAGTAAACAGTTCAAAAGATTTAGTTAAGTCTGGTAATCTCAGTGCTGGAGCTGACATTAGGGAGTGTTTAAGCTGTTTAAAAGCTGCCCTTGTGTTTTCTGTCCATATGATAATTCCATTTTCAGCTGCTTTTAATGCTCTATATAGGGGTTTTACCAGCAGTTTATAATTTGCTATCCACAAACGACACTCAGGAAAGCTTGCATCTCCCTCACAGTGCGGGGTTCTGAGAGTTGACAGATGGCTTTTTTCTGTTCTTTGCTGAGCTGTCGATGTCCACGAAAGATCTCAAGCCCCAAGTGAATTACTGCTTCTTTGGCAATCTGTGTTTTGTCTTTAGAAACTCTGTACTCACTCAGTCCCAAAAAGTTTAATAAACTGATGGTAAATTTAATGCAGTCATCTCTGGTTTTAGCTGCAATCAGGATGTCATCTACATATTGAAGAATAACTCCCTCTGGCTCCTGTCTTTTCCAGTCCTCTAGTTCCTTTGCTAGCTGATTTTTAAACACCGTGGGGCTGTTTTTATACCCCTGGGGCAAAACGGTCCAAGTAAGTTGACTTTTCCTCCCTGTCTCAGGATTCTCCCACTCAAAAGCAAAAAGCTCTTGGCTGTTTTTATGCACAGGAATGCAGAAAAAGGCATCTTTCAGGTCTATCACAGTAAACCACCCTAATTCGTCTGTCAATGCAGTCAAAAGGGTATATGGGTTTGCCACAACAGGGTGTATGTCTTCAGTAATTCTGTTAATTGCTCTCAGATCTTGAACTAATCGATAGCTCTTATCATCTGCTTTCTTAATAGCAAGTATGGGGGTATTAAATCTGGACTCACATTGCACTAATAACCCATGTTGGAGGAGTTTTTCAATTATGGGTGCCAATCTTTTACGACTTTCTAATTTCAAAGGGTATTGTTTTTGCCTTACTGGTGTGGCTCCTGGTTTGAGAGTAATACAGGCTCTGCTTGTTTGGATCTTCTTGGGATATCACTGGCCCATGCTATTGGATTGACAGCTTTTTCAACTTCAATGGGGATTTCACCACATTTGTCCTGTATGAAAAGTGCAGCAACTTTGACAAATTTAGTTTCAGGAATTACAACTTGTATTTTCTTCTCTTTTTTGAATTTAATTTCTGCTTCTAATTTCTCTAGCAAATCTCTCCCTAATAATGGTTTAGGGGAGTTAGGCATGTAAAGGAATTGATGAGTTACCTAGTGTTTGACCAATTTGAATTTTAAAGGTTGGAAGAAAGGCCGTGTTTCGCTTACCCCTGTCATCCCAACAACATGTACAGTGTTTTGACTCAGTTTCTCTTCCATGGTATTTAGTACAAAAAATGTTGCTCCAGTATCTACTAAAAATTCGATGTTATCTGACCCTAGCTTAGCTATAAGCAAAGGTTCTGCTGGGGAAGAAGCTTTTGGTTCCCGTCATTCTGAGCATGAACTCGAGCCTTGTTCTATTGGGAGCTGGGGAACTGGGGACTTTTGTTTCAACACGGGACAATCATTTTTCCAATGTCTCCACTTTTTACAATAGGCACACTGATCTTTGTCTGTAGGGGAAGTTTTCTTGGATGACTTTTCTTGGATTGCCCTTTTGCTAGGTTGTCGTCTTACTCCTTCATTTGAGCCCGTCTCGATATACTCTCTAGGCTACTTCTAGCATTCTACCTATGTGTCGTGGTTTTAGTTTGCTTATTCAGGTTTGTGGCTAAATGCCAGCACACTTACCTAAATTTACTTGATTGCTTGTTGTGAGATAAGGATTAGGAGTAGGCAAAGCAGGCTCAAACTTTATAAAGTACAAAGAAGTTTTATTAATATATCTAAGACAAAGGGAAAAAAGAAAAAAAACTCAAGAAAAAACCAGAACAAACTCCCCAGACCACCCCTCCTTCCCCACCTCTCCATTTCATTCTCCCTGACAACATTCAAAAGACAACACTTCGACCTCTAGTCAGTTTACCACCTCAGAAACAGCTCTTGTTCTAGTTCATTCAGGGAGAGAAGTTTCTTTTGCTTACACCATGGATCTTCTGTAAGAAAAATACAGTTTTTATGGGTCTTCTGCCTCACCATTAACCGCCGCCCGGAATAAAGTCCAGCTTAATGGTGGATCCCTGCCACACCAGTAGCCTTCCCACAGCCACTATGGTGGGTTATGAACAGTCCACAGGGTACCTGTTTTAAGGATGCCCAGTTCAATTGCAGCAACAAAGAAAATCCCTTCTTCTGTGCTCAGCAACACAGGTTCTCTTGACAACTCAGGTTCTCTAGCATTCTCCCCGGGACCAGGGCTCTGAGTCACAGCCTCTCCTCTCTCTTGGTTCTAGTTTCTCATCAGGCTGTACTTTTTCAACACTTACTTGTCTGTACTTAGGTATTTCAGTTCATTGGCTGCAATAAGAACTTCACATCCCCCTTTGGACTATATCTTCATATATTACAGAGAATTTATTAGCTCAGTCCCCAACCATGGTTCTCCAAAAGAGTTTTCAGCTTCATTTTTGAAGCAACTTCTCATGCACCTCCCTCTAGGTATCAGTTCTGCTTTCCTCACTGACTGTAAAGTCTCTGCGCTGCACTATGTAGATGTCCTCACTCGTTCCTCTCTCTGCGAGGAAGGATGGGTGTCTGTGAGTTTAGTCCAGGCATGGAGAGAGTTAATTTCTGTCTCTCTCTCTCCGGCAGTGTGAGGATCACGTGCTCTTTGCCGGGCTGCTTGAACAGGTCCGAGCTGGATGCCAGACGCTCTCAGAGTCTCTGCTTGGCTCGGCCAAGCTGGCTCGGCCTGCTGGGGCCATCTAGGCCTGGGGTGACAGGGCAGGGCCTGGCCCGAGCTGGATGGAGTCCGGCCTGGTCCTTGCCTGGCCCGGAGCAGGGGCCTGGCTCTCCCTCTCGTGTAGCTGGCACACCGGCTGAGCTGTATCTGCTGAAGATTCCAGCCGTTCCTCCCCCATGCCTGCCCGGCTGCAGCGGCAGGGCTGCCGTAAAACCTCCCTTCCCCCCCCCATCCCTCCTTCGGAAGGAGGTGGGGGGGGCCTTACCAGTGAGAGAAGCAGGAGCTGCTCCTCTCCACACAGCAGCAGCAGGTCCAAAGAGGAAGAGCGTCAGAAAGTCTCTGCTTATATATGGTTTTTTCCTTGAAGGCGGACCAACTTTTTAATTGGTTTACCTACCTATCAATTCTTAAAACTACCTGATTATTGGCTCTCTCTCTCGCAGGAAGGAAGTTGTATTTCTTCCTGCATTCCTGCAGCCCAGATCACTTCCTAGATTTTGACCCCTCTGGCCTAACCCAGGACACTATGTCTCGAACTCCCTCTAACTTCTGTAGCTTCCTTCTTATGTCATCTGCCGCTTGACTCATAAACAAGAGGACTAGATGTGCTTTTCTATCAGCTGAATTAGGATCTAGATTTGTATATTTGATAGTAGTCTCTCTCAACCTATTAAAAAAATCAGTGGGTGATTCATTGTAGTTTTGCTGTACTGCGTAAAGCTTTGACCAGTTTAGAGCTTTAGGGACTCTATGTTTTAACCTATTTACTATGAGATTTTGATACCGTTTTAGTCTTGCCATCTGTTCTGGGATGTTTGGATCCTGGTTAGGATCACTCAAAGGATATATTTCAGCAACCGTACTTTGGACCGACCCATTTGCTATGCCTGATTCTAACGATGTTGTAATAGCTTTATTAACCATTTGCCTTTCAGTGGGATCAAGCAATGTATCTAACATAGAGTTGAGATCTGTCCAGTCAGGGTTTTGTGTACTAATAGCGCTATCTACTAGCTTGGCAACCTTATCTGGGTTTTCTTTATACTGTCTCACAGTGGTTTTCCACTGTTCTAACTCAGTAAGGGAGTATGGAACCTTTACATATATTGGCCCTTGGTTGCTAACTGCTTGCCGTAGTGGGGCTTGTAGAACTGGTTCTTCTCTTTTTTCCTTTTTTGATCTGGTACATTTTGCTAACGGACTACGTTCTCTTATGGCCCTTCGGGCTATCCTTCCCTTCTTTCGCCTGCTTAGGGCAGCTAAGATTTCGTCTTTCTCTTCAGAAGAGCTATCAGAGTGATGCCTTACAAAAGGCTGACCTGAAACAGAGGCTGGACAGAGTTAAGAGAATAAAAGAAGTATTTATTAAAACAAGGTACACTTTGGGCCATGCAAGAGTCTCGCAGAGACTACACCCAAAAATGGACCCCTAGCACGTGTTTTTGGGACAGATATACCTTTGGTTCATCTGCATATCAGAAACCCATTGTCCAATTACAGTTTTGGGTCTTGAAGTCCCATCCCCAGCTTGTTCCCTTCTTCTCTTCGCTGCTGTCCATGGGTGTTTACATTTTGGGCTTTTGGAAAAAACAGTATGTCCTTGAAACTCCAGCCCAGAGAGAAATTGTTTCGTCTAAATGACAGTAACAGAACACTAGATGACAATTTATGGAGTTTTAGAGCAGTCTTGATGTAAAAAAATAAGAAGTTAAAACCTAAGGCATCAAGAGGGAGAGCTGTCCGATTGTGAATCAGCTGTGTTAAATTTACCTGGATCAGTTCTAATCTTAGGAATCGCAGATCAAGATCTGCTGCGGCGTACAGCGCTTACAGCCGGTTTGCTTGCTTTGATGACGTCATCCCCTGAGCCAGCTCCTCGGCACGCAACGTTGCTATGGAAGCTCCCAGGCCTGAGAGCGGGAGGGGCTCGGCTCCCTCTGTAGGAGGTCCCCTCTCTGCCCTCTCAGTAGAAAGCTCTGCCCCTCGGCCCCACCTCCATGGGTGGTGCTGTTGGCTGCACCTGCTGGCATTCCTCTCCCCCTGGCCCCTCCCACTAAGGCACGCGCGGGGTTGTGAAGAAGGGGGAGGCCTCCCGAGAGCAGGGGCAAAGCGCAGGCGGGTCCGGCTCCCAAGCGGGAGGCGGCACAGGGGCTTGCATCTTTTTTGATCGGCAAAGCCAGCATTCTTCTTCACTGACAGGGATTCTGTGGAAGCTGTGACTCCCCTCTCCCCCTCCTCTGCCCTTGATTGTAACGGTGGCTGTAGAGGGAGCGGGGCCGGGGCGGTCGCGGCGTGCGTGTGCGCAGAAGATGAGGGCACCGGCGGGGCAGACATGGCGGGGGGGGGGGGGTAGGGCCGGCGCCGCCACCGCCGCCACTGCTTGCGCAGCCGGGACAGCCCGGGCCTGGGCTACCCCCCCCGCCGGGGCTAGAGCAGCCCCTGGGCCGGCCGCGGCTGGGCCCCCCCCCGGGGCTGGATTATCTCTTAGTGCAGGTGCTGTTAGATCTGACTCTGCTTTGTCTCTGTTACTGCATACCGGATTTTATATGGGCAGTTTCCCTTTACTCTTTTTCTCTTTTTTCTTTAGGAACAGCACATACTGTGATTTAGGTTTCTGTAGCTGCTCATCTTGTGCTATAACTAAAAAGAATCTCAAATACTCAGTTTCTTGGTAGTAGTGCCATTCACACAGGCGAGATGTTAAATCCAGTATCAGTTCTTCATTCAAGCTACTAAGTTTAGGCCACTTTTGATTGTTTTTTAAATTAAAAGTTGGCCAAATGGTTTTAGACAACCGTATAATCTCAGGTTTTGTAAACTGTTTGCTCGTCCCGGTTAATTCTTGCCAGTTTTCTAAGACTAGACCTAAAGGTGAATCCTTAGGTATTTGAGCATTATCTGAACAAGAAAACTTGCAACCCATCGTGAGTAGTTATAAATGATACACTAAGCAGCTAGCAGAGCAAACAAGCAGGAGGGGGATTCGAACTCCCGAGCTTGGTGCCAGCAGGCAGCAGCTTAAGCCACTGCCTCACCCTTGGCTCCAAGCTAAATTGCTGCTGCTGCAGCACTAAGCTCTCACGAGCTAAAAAGAACCAGAAGGGGAAGTGGCAAGTACGCCACAGCCCCCTTGGGACACTTTATTGAGCCTCAAAGATGCTAAACAAACTCTAAGAGATCAACGATCTCTTGACCCCTCCCTCATAGACAAAAACAAACAGAATACTGTTTTTATTCAGTTACTCACGTGCCTCTGAGTCAGGTCCAAGGATCCTTTGGCTCTGATACCGTCTGGACTGTGGTCACAGCCTCCCCTTTCTGTGCTGGTGAAGAGAGGGGGCGAGGGCTGGATTTCCTCTGGGTCCAGGGGTTTTTCAGAAGCCTCCCGTCCTGGCGGAGTCACCAAAACTGATGTCTTACGAAAGGCTGACCTGAAACAGAAGCTGGACAGAGTTAAAAGAATAAAAGAAGTATTTATTAAAACAAGGTACACTTTGGGCCATGCAGGAGTCTCGCAGAGACTACACCCAAAAATGGACGCTGCTGTCCATGGATGTTTAAATTTTGGGCTTTTGGAAAAAACAGTATGTCCTTGAAACTCCAGCCCAGAGAGAAATTGTTTCGTCTAAATGACAGTAACAGAACACTAGATGACAATTTATGGAGTCTTAGAGTCATATTCTAGAGCAGTCCTGATGTAGAAAAATAAAAAGTTAAAACCTAAGGCATCAAAGTTCATTCAAGTTTAAAATGTTTTACAAATCCTTTTAGTCTTCTTTATTGTATTATACCTTATAAGATGTTTTAAAACCCTTTTATTTTCACTTATACCACCCTCCTTTTTTTTTATAGTAAAGAAGGGGGAGATGTGGTGGCTGTTGAAGCTAAGAATAAAACCCCCCAAAAAGGCCCTTGGTGAGATAGATCCAAGGAGCATCAGGATCCCGCCTTGGGCGGGGCAAGGTGTGGTAGACTCCGAGTTGGGGTGTGTTCTTAGTAAGCCAGCTGCTCTCTCCCCATTAGTTTATGCTTATGTTCATCAATAGTCAATCACCCTTAGTTTCTAGACTGTTCTGCTCAGTTTAGTAGTTGGTTAGTTTTCTCCCTTGTCCTTCTCTCAGCCCCCTCCCCAAAATACCCTCCGTTGGTCCCCTTCCCCTTGTCCCTCCCTTGTCCCACCTTGGTGCCCTAATCCCATTGGTTGTTATGATCACAATAAAGTCTGATGCATGACTGGGCTTGGGGCTCTCAGCCACTGAGGCTCTCAGCCCTCAGAGCTCACGGAGCACGGATCCCCCAATACTTTGTTTCAGTGTCGTTATTCCGTCTTGGGAGCCCGTCGCTTTGCTACAGTTTCGGCAGCCGCTGTAGCCTTTGCCTGCCTGCTGCGGAAGGCTGCAACCCGTGGCTTGGGGTCCCAGGATCCTGGCGAGCGTGGACCTGACACCAGGGACACTCACTTGCCGCTGCTCGGGTTGCTGACCCTTACCCTGGCAGTCAGCCCTCGCCTTGGAATGCCCGAGGGACGTGGCAGGAAGGATGGATGGATGGATGGATGGATGGAAGGATGGATGGATGGAAGGAGAGAGAGAGAGAGAGAGAGAGAGAGAGAAAGAAAGAAAGAAAGAAAGAAAGGAAGGAGAGAAAATAGGTGGGGGGGGGACAGAAAGAGAGTGACAGAAACAGAATAAAGAAAATATCACCATCCATGGATCCCAACGATATTCTGTTAATCCTCTCCAGCTGTTCTTCTTGGTGGTGATGGTCCCCTCCCAAAAAGCATAGAATCCAATAGGTTAATAGATCTCAGGCTGGGTAGGAAAACCCAGGCACCTGCCGGGGTGGGGCAGGCATTAACCATTGTCTCTTACAACAGACTCTGGATTTGTTGCATCACGTGCAGTCCTGTGGTGCAAGGTTTCAGGAATGACTCTGGGGGGGCACTTTGGGAGGCCTTTGATGGATTAAGACACTCCTTCAGTTGCCCCTCACATGAATGTCCTGTGGATGTAGCCTTCCTGGGGTTGGGGGTTCCATAGCCAGTTTGCATAAGGGAGGATGGGTTCACTGCCCCTGAGCAGGGGTTACGACACACTGAAACTTCCTCCCTCCACCTCGGCTGGGAGGGAAATCTGTTCAAACCTGCTCCCAGCAAAATGGGTCTGTGGGCTATGGCCTTCTCTACCCCAAAGCAAGATAGAGATTATTCTTAGCACTGCTGCTGGGTTTGGCTCACATTCTTTCCTTTGTTTACTATTTTGTTTCTGCCTTAGGTGATTGAAGAATGGGTTTTCCCTTTATCAAATCTCAGAAGTTTGACCTACAGTCCAAAGTTCTTCAAGGAAGTTTTTGTGGTTGTATTGGGGGTGAGGATTTTTCCTTTTGTTTTGTTCCCTCCTGGAATTTGGTCCCATAAGTTGCTAGGAAACAATAACTACCGATACTTAAGAAAACAAAGATGTAGCTGGGCATCACAACATTCCGTTGAAATGGCCCTGGCTGCAGGCAGGTGTCAAGTGATAACACAAGAAAAAAGGTGAGGGGGCTACCCTGGAGGTTTAGCTGGGTTTTTGGTCAGTCTGGTTTCTGGGTTCAGGGGAGAAGGATCTGTTTACTGTTTTCCCTGCTGCCTGACTGCTCAGAGCTCAGAACCAGTGTGTGTGTTAGCGTAGAAAAACACATAATCACAGAATGATTATATGGGTGCTTTAATGAAGGGCCCTGGGAGCCAGGAGTCGTGTCGTACCTCAAATCAGGCTCCGCCTTGGGTCCAAAAAATGGTGATATTTATACTACAACCAGCCTATGATCATCAGTTAATCATTAATTCAACACTACTCTCTTGGATACATTGTCTTCACTCAAGCATGAGTTTCAGCTTCGATACTGTTGCTATTGCATATACTGCTTTTACCCAAACATAAGTTTCAGCCCCCTCCCCCTTTCCTACTACCCTCTACAGTTTCTCAGGATTATTACAACTGATTTATTATTCTTACTTAGACTTACTAAGCAATCATCTCATTAATCTTGTCATAAGCAATTGTTACAGAAAAAGCACACAAGAACAGTTCCCATAACTACACTATAACCCAACAAAGAAAACACCTAAGGCCTACCTTAAGGCCTACAAGGCCTCTCATTCCCACAACCTAAAACTACTTCAAACCCAAAATCATTTTGACCCCTATGCTCTCATGTGTGGTGCCGAAATATCGGGACCAGCTCCGGCTGATGCCGTTTGGTTTCTGCCTTTTTTCTTTTATATGTTCTCTGTACTCTCTGCACATATTTTTGTAGCTCTGTAGCCTACTGTATTAATAGCTAGTTTTTCCAGTACTTTTCCATGGCCTTTCCCTAAGCAGAAAGACAAAACAAATTCCAGAGCTCCAAGCCCCAGGGGGGTACAAGGCCCTGTCCTATCTTGGTTCTTCCTGGGAACCAAGGCCGAGAACAACTCTGAGGTACATTTTCATAAACAAAGTACAGCCGGTGCTGAGAGGGGGGCTCCAGAGAAGAGGGACTGGACCTGGGGGGGAATTGAATCACCACTTGTTCTCCTTATTGGTGCTTTTAATCAATTATGCTAATTTCCTAAAAGCTATAAATATGTCCTCACCCCTGAAGGGGCTGGGCTTTTATGGACACCTTTCCATAACTGCTCCCAAAGATTTTCAAAATAAAGATCCCCTTTTATATTATCTCGAGTTTCTTTTCCAGGCTGGGGGAAAAGGCAACACGGCCAGACCCTCTGACCGCGGCATATTGCCGTGGTCACTCCTGTGTGTTGAACTCCAAGATCCCAGACTACTCTGGTTTTCTTGCACTGCAAGTCTGCTTAATTCATTTGTTTGTTTGTTTCCTGGCTATTTGGTGCCGATGTGTGGGGTGTCCTCGTATGGGCCACCTTGCATGGTAGCCAGGCAATCATGAGCAGCTGCTGCTGGTGACTTCCCATCTCGGCCAAGGTGCCATTAACCATGTGGTCTCTGAGCTCACACCGGAGCACCCCCTGCAGGCACGGGGGAATCATCACACCTGCCTTGCCCACTGGGAGCCCGCCAGCACCCCTGTTGCGGTTTCGAGGTTTGGGGATCAAAATTAGATATGAAGATTAATTTTTGTAGTCTAGATTATTTGATTTTCTTGTGAGATAAGGATTAATAATAGGCAAAAGAAGGCTTATACTTTAAGGAATACAAAAAGGAATTTTATTAACAGACTTAAAATAGGAATAATAATCAGGTATCAACACTAAACCTTTTAGAACAATCTTTTCCCCTCCCCACCTTTCCTATTTTCTTTCTTGTTGACTATACAAAAGGTAACACTTCAACTTATAGTTAATCTACCACCTCTGGAACAAAACAGTTTTCTCAATTTATGTGGAGAGAGAAGCTTTCTTTTGTTTTATCATGTTGACTCCCATAGGAAACACAGTTTCTATGGTTATTAGCTTTCTAGTAAGCAATTTTCTCATTGAAGGGAGGCATTTGCTTTTCTAGACCCCTTCCCATTTCAGTAGCTTTCCCAGGGCCACACCAATGGACATATGATGGTCATTGAGGTGCTCCTTTTTGAGAGCAAATGTTTCTATTACAGTGACAACGACATCTCCTCACTTTATCATCAGCAACACAAGTCTTTTTCTACTGTTTTCCTGGGGCGAGGAAAGAAAAAATCTTAATACACAAAAGTCTCAGTCTACTGCTTATAACTTAGAACATTACATTCTCTTTTTCTCACCTCTTTTAGACCATTATTCATATATTACAGGGCGTATTACAGCTAACTTTATCAACATGTTTTTACAAAAGAACTTTCAGCATTTAAAGCACTCCTCATCTCTTCTTTCTTTGAAAAATAAACTTAGTTATAGTCATTAACTTAAAGTCTCTATGTTGCACCTTTTGTAGGTGCCTTTATTTTTATGCTCCTTCTGTGTGAGAAGGAGAAATTAATGTTCTCAAAGTCTCATTCTGATATTAGAAAGAAACAGTTAATTTGTCTTTTGGCTGGGTGCTGGTCACGTGGCTTTCGCCCGTGTAGTTTGAGTGTTGTTAAGTCCATGCCTGAACTGAAGGAAAAGAACTCATCCATGCCGGCTCCCAACTAAGCCGCGTTTGAATCGCAGGGCCCCTTTCCGTGTCAGAGTGTGCGTGGGGGCCGCCCGGCAGGAGCTGTACTTGAGCTGCGGGAGAGGCTCAATTTAAGTCTTTTCTCCCTCCCGCGCAGAGTTCCAAGAAGTAAACGAAGCCGCACCCAAGCTGTGGGAGGGGCTCAGTCTGAGCTCCCTCTCTCTCCTGTGCTGAGTTTGCTGCGGGGCTAATCGGATGGGGCGCTCCCGAGGTCTACGGGGTCAAACCCCAAACCCTCTTCCCACTAGGCCGTGCCGCGGAGAGGGGAAGAAACCAGCCTGGCCCAGGCTAGGCAAACAGAGCTGGTGAAGTTCTTTAGCCCAGGACAGCAAGATGAAGCAGCTTGAGTTTTCTCTCTCTCTCTCTCCTCCCCCTCTCCCCCACAACATGCGGGCCAGCAACTCCCAGACCATGTGGTCTGGGAGAGACCTTACCCAGTTGGTGTGGAGGGGAGGAGAGCAGCATCCTTCCTCTGTGAACCGGAAGCCTCAAAGAGAGCTTCTTCAGGTGCTTTCCTGGTTTTATGAGTTTTTTAGGTAGGCGGAGTTTATGCTGGCTACCTCATTTCCAACTCCACCTCCTCTTTCTACACTGGGAATTTTTAAAAGCAATTACCCCATGACAAGCCCTTTGTCACGATCCGCTAACACAAGCGGGGGTTGTGATGGTTCGTTACTTGAATCTCCGAGTGCAAAAGAAAACAGGGACAAATATTTTTGCTTTAATCAAAATCAAAAGCACCTTTATTGAGTGCCAACAACACGATTATGCGATAGAGGAGAGAGAGAGAGAGATACAGGGTTGGGGAGGGGGGAGAAAGAAAGGGTTAATAGCTACCACAGCACGACCAAGTCCTCGTTTTCTGGATCCGATGGATTCCGTCTCGTCTGTGGGGAGATCTTGTAGGGGTACTTTTTGAGAGTCTCTTTATAGTCTTTTCGAAAGCGAGGGGCAGGTAACCAAGAGATGAGGCAATCCTTCCAGAGGCGAGGGGCAAATGACCAGGAGGTGGGGGAGTAAGGCCCATTGTTTCAGGGTGCAGGTGCAGCTGTACAAAACATATAGTCCTTGTGCAGTCCTTTCCACCCCGGTAGCCGAGCGGCACGGTCTTCACAGGCATGTGGCAGAACACCTCTGCAGCACACCTCTGCCCCTGGCAGGCATTCCACCAGGATCTGGCCGGACTTCATTGTGCAAAAGTCCTTTTCCCCCTTTTAGGGTCTTTGGGTTTTCAGCCTCTGCTTCTGTAGATGGTCGTGAGGCAGATGAGGGATTTCCGCCCAGTCTCTTACACCCTTCTGGCTGTGACCATAACTACACCAAAGGGGAAATTGCTTAAAGAGCAGGAAGAGACTGTTTATTGGGTTTTCTGTTTTTTTGTTTGTTTTTGCTGCCATTGTTGCTGTTTGTTTGCCTTGTTACACACATACATTCTAGCAAAGAACTGTTAATCTTTTTCCCACATCTTTGCCTGAAAGCCCAAAGAATTATTATAATTCAGAGGGAAGGGGTCATATTTTCCATTCCAAGGGAGGTTCCCACCTTCCTTGGCAGACACCTGTCTTTCAAACCAAGACAGATTTAGGCACCTAATATGAGACCTGAGGGCATTGAGAAGAAAGGGTGAAAAAGGAATAACAGTTCTTGGGTAACCTAATTTTTGTGTGCTGAATACAGAAATCTCATTAGGCGGCACCATATGGTCTAGCCTACCCTGGTTCAGGTGGCACATGGTTGTGGCTATATTTTTCCCGTTTGCAGCTCCTTATCTAAACATGGGTCCTATGACTAAAGCTACTGTGGCTGTTTTCCAGTTTGAAATATGGGTGAATAACGTGAGGAAATTGATTTTTAACTTCCTCTGGAAGGCTGGCACATGGATACAGGGCTATCACACACTAAGTGTATGTTTTTGGGGTTACATTAATAATGGCACCTAATGTGAGGAAGTAATACAGGGGGAAGTTTTCTCCCAGCCCTTCACCCATTTTTTGGGCCTACCCCACCAGCTTTCAAAGAGTTCAAATTTCCTCTAGATGCTAACCACGTGTTGCTGATAGGCCTATTCTATTTAGCATTCAGAGATAAGGTGAGATTGACTTGGAAAACCACCAAGACTACTACCCCAGAGACTAGGGATGCTGCCCCAGAGCCTGACACTGCCCAACAGCCCAACACAGAAATTAATCACCCAGATCTGGTGGGGGTACTGATGAATGAGATGTGCAAGATGTGCCAGATGCTGAGGGAATATACTTCCCCAGCTGGTGGGGAACCCTCTCCCTGCCTTAAAGTGGGAGAGTCTGATGCTGCAGCAATGGAACCCTCAGATGTTACTACCATCCAGGTTCCAGCTGAACTGCAAGGGCAGCAACAGCCAGCAGCAGCAGTCCCTGTGCAGAGGAGGAAGTATAAGACCAAATCAGTATGGCCAGTTAACGATGATGGGGAACCAGGGCCCCCACAACCAGCAGTGGAGCCAGAGCCTGAAATCCTCACTGAGTCCCTCTTGTACGACAGTCTCCAAAATATGCAAAAAGACATTGTGTGACTGAAATGTGAGGCTTACTCGACCTGATTACTTCAGGTTTGGGACCTTATGAGTACAGATGTGCCACTGGATAGTGGCTAGGCAAGGTATTTGGGATCCTTGACCCTGGACACAGGTGTGGATCAGGCATTTGTGAGGGAGCCAGGGCTCTTTTCTCTCTGGGAGCATCTTTTAATGAGTGTAAGAGAGAGGTTTGTCAACAGAGAGAGAATGCAGAAGTACCATCATAGAATGCACTGGAAGACCCTTGAGAAAGGGATCCAACAGCTGAGAGAAGTGGCGGTATTAGAGGTACTCTTTGGAAGGGTGAGACAGCACGATAATGACCCTGACAAGGTCAGGTGCACAGGGCAAATGTGGATCCTGGCAAATCTAGGGCCATCTCAATACACCACCTTCATTGCAATGATTAATGCTCAGGACAACTGAGAGACAGTGCGTTCTGTAGTCAACAAGCTCAGGAATTATGAAAGTATGGTCAGTGTCCCGATGCAGTCTCATGTCTCTGCTGGGGTTAAGAGCCTCAAAGAGAAGTTTAAAGAGGAGATTAGGGTGGAGGTGATGGAGGAGGTGAGAAAGAACAGTTCCCATGTGGCACTAGTGTGAGTAACAGGCCCCAGTGTCTGAACCTGACGTCCCCCAGCTAGAGAGAGAGTACACTCCATGAGCTGACCTGTGGTTATTCCTGTGTGACCATGGGGAAGATATGAGGAGGTGGGATGGGAAACCCACTTCTGTCCTGCATCAACTCAAGGAGGAAAACATTAGCCTGGGGAGTTCTGCTAAAGTAAAAGCAGCCTCAGCCTCCCATGACTGAGCTGCCAGGAATAACAGAAGGGAGGATGATATGTCTGATCTCCTTGAAGGAACCTCTAGAACGTATGCCCAGGGAGGGAATGATAGCCAGGGCTAGAGGGGCCCTGGCTCTAGTCAGGTAGAGGCACAGGAGAATCGTGTCTTTTTGGTCTATGTGGATCCAATGGCCTGGCACATCGGAGCCACAGAATGATGAAGTGTTGGTCAATACTGGTGCGCAGCGTACACTAAGGTCATCGGGACATGTGGGAGCAGAACCTGTTTTGATTGCTGAGGTGATGGGAAATGTAGCAGTTGACCCTGTTGAAAGCTGAGGTGAGCTTGACTGGGAAAGAGTGGAAGAAACACCTTATTGTGACTGGTCCAGAGGCCCTGTGTATTCTGGACATAGATTCCTCTGGAGCAGGTATTTCATAGACCCAAAAGGACTCAAGTGGCCTGTCTTGGGTTAGGCTAGAGGGGTTAAAATCTAGGAAGTGATCTGTGCTAAAGGAATGCAGGAAGGAATACAACTTCCTTCCTGCGAGAGAGAGAGCCAATAATCAGGTAGTTTTAAGAATTGATAGGTAAGTAAACTAATTAAAAAGTTGGTCTGCCTTTAAGGAAAAAACTATATATAAGCAGAGACTCTCTGACGCTCTTCCTCTTTGGACTTGTTGCTGCTGTGTAGAGAGGAGCAGCTCCTGCTTCTCTCGCTGGTAAGGCCCAAGCGCTTCCGCCCCTTCTTCTAAAGGGAGGATGGGGGGGAAGGGAGGTTTTACGGCAGCTGTGCCGCTGCAGCCGGGCAGGCATGGGGGAGGAAACGATTAGAATTTTCAGCAAATCCAGCTCAGCCAGTGTATCAGCTACACAAGAGTGAGAGCCGGGCCAGGCAAGGACCGGGCCGGACTCCATCCAGTTCGGGCCAGGCCCTGCCCTGTCACTCCGGGCCCAGATGGCCCCACCAAGCCGAGCCAGCTCCGCAGAGCCAGGCAGAGACTCTTGAGAGCGTCTAACATCCAGCTCGGACCTGTTCAAGCAGCTTGGCAAAGAGCACGTAATCCTCACACTGCCAGAAAGAGAGAGACAGAAATTAACTCTCTCCATGCCTAGACTAAACTTACAGACACTCATCTTTCTTCGCAGAGAGAGGAACGAGTGAAGACATCTACATAGTGCAGCGAAGAGACTTTACAGTCAGTGAAAAAAGCAGAACTGATACCTAGAGAGAAGTGTATAGGAAGTTGCTTCAAGAGTGAAGCTAAAAACTCTTTTGGAGAACTATAGTTAGAAACTGAGTTAATAAATTCTCTGTAATATATGAAGATATAGTCCAAAAGAAGATGTGAGGTTCTTATTGCAGCCAATGAACTGAAATACCTAAGTACAGACAAGTAAGTGTTGAAAAAGTACAGCCTGATAAGAAACTAAAACCAAGAGAGAAGAGAGACTGTGACTCAGAACCCTAGTCCCAAAGAAAATGCTAGAAAACCTAAATTGTCAAGAAAACCTGTGCTGCTAAGCACAGAAGAAAAGATTTTTCTTTTTGCTACAATTGAACTAAGCATCCTTAAAACAAGTACCCTGTAGACTGTTCATAACCCACCCAAGTAGCTGTGGGAAGGCTACTAGTGTGAGAGAGATCCACCATTAAGTTAGACTTTGCTCCGAGTGGCAGTTAATAGTGAGGCAGAAGACCCATAAAAACTGTATTTTTCTTACAGAAAATCCATAGTGTAAGCAAAAGAAACTTCTCTCCCTAAATGAACTAGAACAAAAGCTGTTTCTGAAGTAGTAAACTGACTAGAAGTCAAAGTATTGTCTTTTGTATGTTGTCAAAGAGAATGAAATAAAGAGTAAGGAAAGAGGAGTTGTCTGAAGAGTTTGTTCTAGTTTTTTCTTGAATTTTTTTTTCTTTTTTCCCTTTGTCTTAAATATATTAATAAAACTTCTTTGTACTTTATAAAGTTTGAGCCTTCTTTACCTACTCCTAATCCTTATCTCACAACAAGCAATCAAATAAATTAAAGTAAGTGTGCTAGCATTTAGCCACAAACCTAAATAAGCAAACTAAAACCACGACATGGCCTTTTGGGATAGCTGCTGTGGAGGCACAGGGCATTCGGCATTTGAACATCTTGCCTGGGCTGTTAGAAAACCCCTCTGCAGTTGGACTCCTGAAGGTGGAAGAAAAATGAGTACTGATTGCCACCTTGACAGTGTACCGCTGACAGTACTGGACAAATCGGGATGCTGTGATCCCCATCCACAAGATTATCCGTGAGCTGGAGAGACAAGGGGTGGTCAGCAAGGCTTACTCACCCTGCAACAGCCCCGTTTGGCCTGTGTGCAAGTCTGACGGGGAATGGAGATTGACAGTGGACTATCGTGGCTTGAATGAAGTGACTCCACTGCTGAGCGTTCCTGTGCCAGATGCTGGAGCTCCAGTACAAGCTGGAGTCCAAAGTAGGGAAGTGGTACGCCACTACTGACATTGCTAATGCATTTTTGTCCATTCCTCTGGCAGCAGAGTGCAGGTCTCAGTTTGCCTTCACCTGGAGGGGTGTGCAGAAAACCTGGAACTGACTGCCCCAGGGGTGGAGGCATAGTCCCACCATCTGCCATGGACTGATGCAGATTGCACTGGAAAAGGATGAGGCTCTGGAACATCTGCAGTGCGTCAATGATGTCATTGTGTGGGGGAAGACAGCAATGGAAGTATTTGACAAAGAAGATCATCCAGATTGTCCTGAAAGCCTGCTTCACCATCAAAAAGAGTAAGGTCAAGGGACCTGCCCAAAAGATCCAGTTCCTGGGAGTGAAGTGGCAAGATGGACAGCATCAGATTCCCACGAAGGTCGTCAGTAGGATCACAGTGATGTCTCCACTGACCAGCAAGAAGGAAAGGCAAGCTCTCCTAGGCACCATAGGTTTTTGGAGAATGCACATCCCCGAGTACAGTGAGATTGTGAGCCCTCTCTACCTGGTTACCTGCAAGAAGAATGATTTCTACTGGGGCCCTGAACAGAAACAATCCTTAGGCCAGATCAAGCAGGACATCACTCATGCGGTAGCCCTTGGCCCAGTCAGGACAGGATCAGAGGTGAAGGATGTGCTCTACTCTGCAGTCAGGAGCCATGGTCTGTCCTGGAGACTTTGGCAGAAGATGCTTGGTGAGACTAGAGGTCAACCACTAGGATTCTGGAGTTGAAGTTACAGAGGGTCTGAAGCCAACTAAACTCCAACTGAGGAGATCCTGGCAGCCTATGAAGGAGTTCAAGGCGCCTCAGAGGTTACTGGCACAGAAACACAAGCCCTCCTGGCACCCTGACTACTGGTGCTGGGGTGGATGTCAAAAGGAAAGGTTCCCTCTACCCACCATGCCACCGATGTCACATGGAGTAAATGGTTTGTCCTCATCACACAGGGCACCCGTATTGGAAACCTGAATCGCCCTGGGATCTTGGAAATAATTACAAATTGGCCTGGAGGTGAAAACTTTGGTCTTATTGACAAAGAGGAGCACGAACAGGTGACACATGCTGAAGAAGCTCCACCATACAACCAACTGCCACAAGAAGAAACACACTAAGGTCTTTTCACTGACCATTCCTGTCGCCCTGCAGGGACAAAGCGAAAATGGAAAGCAGCTGTATGCAGCCCCACATGACAGGTCGCAGAAGCTACTGAAGGAGAACATGGACCGAGTAAACTTGCAGAACTCAAAGCCATCCAGTTGGCCCTGGACATTGCCAAAAGACAGACGTGACCAAAAGCTCTACATTTATATTGATGCATGGATGGTAGCCAATGCTCTGTGGGGGTGGCTGGAAAAGTAGAAAAAGGCTAACTGGCAGCATAGAGGAAGGCCAATATGGGCTGCTGAAGAATGGCAAGACATTGCCACTCAGGTCAAGAAGCTACCTGTAAAAGTCCAACATGTAGATGCCCATGTCCCCAAGAATGGGGCTAATGAGGAGCACGAAAACAATGAAGAGGTAGATCAGGCTGCAAAGACAGAGATGTCACAGATAGATTTCAACTGGCATCACAAGGCAGAGTTATTCCTAGCTCAAAGGGCTCATGATGCCCCAGACCATCAGGGCAGATATCACAGAATCACAGAATCACTAGGTTGGAAGATCCTTCAAGACCTTCAAGATCATCGAGTCCAACCCATGCTCTAACACCTCCACTAAACCATGGCACCGAGCGCCACATCCAATCTTTTTTTAAACACATCCAGGGATGGTGACTCCACCACCTCCCTGGGCAGACAATTCCAGTATTTTACCACTCTTTCTGTAAAAAACTTATTCTTGTTATGTCAGTTGCTGCCTGGAGAAAGAGACCAACCCCCACTGACTACAACCACCCTTCAGGAAGTTGTAGAGAGTGATAAGGTCACCTCTGAGTCTCCTTTTCTCCAGGTTAAACAACCCCAGCTCCCTCAGTCGATCCTCATAGGGCTTGTGTTCCAAGCCCCTCACCAGCTTTGTCGCCCTCCTCTGGATGCTCTCAAGCGTCTCAACGTCATCCTAAACTGAGGGGCTCAGAACTGGCCACAGTACTCAAGGTGCGGCCTCACCAATGCCGAGTACAGGGGAAGAATGACCTCCCTGGTCCTGCTGGCCACACCATTCCTGATACGGGCCAGGATGCCGTTGGCCTTCCTGGCCACCAGGGCACACTGCTGGCTCATGTTCAATCGGCTGTCGACCAGTATCCCCAGGTCCCTTTCTGCCTGGACACTGTCCAGCCACACCGTCCCAAGCCTATAATGCTGCAGGAGGTTATTGTGGCCAAAATGCAGGACTTGGCACTTGGACTTATTAAACTTCATCTTGTTGGACTCTGCCCATCCATCCAAGTGTTCCAGGTCTCTCTGCAGACCCCTCCTCCCTTTCAACAGATCGACATATGCTCCCAGCTTAGTGTCATCTGCAAATTTGCTAATGCAAGACTCAATACCCTCATCCATGTTGTCAATGAAAATATTGAACAGAACTGGCCCCAGCACAGATCCCTGAGGAACACCGCTAGTGACTGGCTGCCAGCTGGATGCAGCACCGTTCACCACCACTCTCTGGGCCCGGCCATCCAGCCAGTTCTTGACCCAGCAAAGAGTACTCCTGTTCAAGTCATGGACTGCCAGCTTTTCCAGAAGTGTGCTGTGGGAGACAGTGTCAAAGGCCTTGTTGAAGTCCAAATAGACAACATCCACAGCCTTTCCCGCATCCACCAGGCGGGTCACCTGGTCATAAAAGGAGACCAGGTTGGTCAAACATGGCCTACCCCTCCTAAATCCATGCTGGCTGAGTCTGATACCCTGGCCATCCTGTAAGTGCTGCCTAATGACACTCAATATAAACTGCTCCATTACCTTACCGAGTACTGTGGTCAGGCTAACTGGCCTGTAATTCCCAGGCTCCTCCTTCCTACCCTATTTGTGGATGGGTGTCACATTGGCCAGCTTCCAGTCATCTGGAACCTCACCAGTGAGCCAGGAATGCTGGTAAATGATGAAGAGCGGCTTCTCAAGCTCATCTGCCAACTCCCTCATCACCCTGGGATGGATCCCATCTGGTCCTATAGGTTTGTGAACATCCAAGCGGCTCAGCAGTTCTCTGACTGCCTCCTCCTGGATAACAGGGGGACCACTCTGCTCCCTAACACCATTGACCAATCCAGGAGGACGGCTGTCCTGAGGATGAGCTATCTTATCACTAAAGACTGAGGCAAAGAAGGTGTTCAGCACTTCCGCCTTCTCCTCATCTGCAGTTACTAAGTTCCTCCATGTGGCTAGTAGACAACAAAAGTTGGCCTTACCCATCCTTTTGCCGTTAATGTATTTGTAAAAACATTTTTTATTATCCTTCTCAAGAGCTGCCAAATTAAGTTCAAACTGAGCTTTGGCCTCCCTAATTTTTTCCTACATGCCCTAGCAACCCTCTTAAATACTTCCTGAGAGACCTGACCCTCCTTCCAAAGATGATATATCCTCTTTTTATTCCTAAGTTCCTTCAAAACCTTGTTGCCCATCCAGTCTGGATGTTTGTTCCGTCGACTCATCTTTCGGCACACGGGGATAGTCTGCTCCTGTGCCCTCAAGATCCCTGTTTTGAAGCACGCACGCCTTTCCTGGATTCCCTTATTTTTAAGGGCTGCTTCTCAAGGAACTGTCTGAATAAGTCTCCTAAATAGGGCAAAGTCTGCCCTCTGAAAGTCCAAAGTAAAAGTCTTATTGAAATTCCTCCTTATTTGGCCAAACATCGAGAACTCTACAATTTCATGATCACTATGCCCCAAGCAGCCTCCAACCACCCCATCTCCCACCAGCCCATCTCTATTTGCAAATAACAGGTCTAACATAGTCCCTCCCCTGGTGGGCTCACTCACCAACTGTGACAGAAAGTTGTCCTCCACACACTCTTGGACGGCCTCTTTTCTGCTGTATTAAGCTCCCAGCAGATGTCTGGTAGGTTAAAGTAACATGCAAGAACAATGGCTGGTGATCCTGAAATATTCTCCAGCTTCTTATAGAATAATTTGTCCACCTCTTCTCCCTGGTTGGGTGGACGATAACAGACTCCCAGAAGGATGTCAGCCTTGTTGGCCTTCCCCTTAATTCTCGCCCATAGGCATTCAACATCATCATTTTTAGTTTCAATACCCATGGCATCAAATGCCGCCCTAATATAAAGGGCCACCCCTCCACCTCTTGTCCCTTGCCACCTATAAGTGGGCACGAAACTGAGGGGTGGATTTAACCATGGACATTATCTCCCACGTTATCTGCGATTGTGGGACGTGTGCTGTGATCAAGCCAGCCAAGCAGGTGAAACCCCTGTGATATGGGGGAAGGTGGTCCAAATATAAGTATGGGGAGGCTTGGCAGATTGATCACATCACACTGCCTCATACCCGCCAAGGCAAGCGTTACGTGCTCACAATGGTAGAAGCTACTAGGGGATGGTTGGACACCTACCCTATGCCTCACGCTACTGCCTGGAACACCATCTTGGGCCTTGAAAAGCAAGTCCTTTGGAGGCATGGTACTCCTGAGAGAACTGAGTCAGTCAACGGGACTCATTTCAAGAACAGCCATATAAACACCTGGGCTAGGGATCATGGCACTGAGTGGGTGTACCATATTCCTTATCATACACCAGCTTCTGGGAAAGTTGAACAGTGCAACAGTCTGCTTAAAACCACCTTGAAGGCGCTGGGTGGGGGGACTTTCAGAAATTGGGAGATGTCGCACGGTCGGACATGAAAGAATCAGGCACTCATGTCAGGTCAAGAGCTACCAAGGCCAGGCAGGAGAGAAGAAGAGCCCAGCCTCTCTTTATTCTTTCATTTATATATCTTTTCATATACAATCATGGATTGGACAATGAGGTTACCACCTCTCCAATTCCATAGGTTATGAACACAGTCTATCATCCTTCTCCACCTTAGGAAAAGGAATGAAAAACAATATCAAAGGTACAAAACAATCCTTGGCCAGTTAGACAAACATGGACTATGTTTACACAAAATCTATGTGAACTTTTACTACAAAGTATAAACACAGCACACTGCAAAAATCAGGGCAACAGGGAGATGCATTTAGCCAAGGCCACCTGCTTAGTTAATACCCGAGGCTTCACTAACTGAGCTGGCCCTGCCCAATCTGAACCCTTGCATACAACAGATGGGGATAAGTTTCTGGTAATTCACACGAGACGCATGCTGGGAAAAACTGAATTAATTCTGCCTTGAGCAAAGACACAGGTTGTCTTTGCTCAGGGACCAGGTTGCACTAGTGGGTGATGCAGAAGAATGGAGAGACACGATGTATACCTCAAGGGGACCTTGTTTTGTGGTGAACCGTCTGTTACACTGTGCCTGTATCTAGATCTAGATGTATATATGTTTATAATTAGCTTAATACATGTATGTATATCGTTTAAAAGCTTAAGTTTGATGTAGCATGTTGGTATGGGAAAAAATTTAGGGTGGATAATGTTGGAGGTTAGGATTTTTTCTCTTTTTTTTCCTTTCTTTCAGGGAATTTTCTCCCATCTGTTGCCTAAGAGTTAATAACGACCAGTACTTAAGAGAGACAAAAGAAGTGGCCAAGGTGGGGGAAGGGGTGCAACTGGCTGTAGCCTCTTAGCTGGGGGATTTTCTCTTGGGAAGGGCAGAGATACTGTGAGATTTTTTGCTGGGGGGTCAGGGGACTGGGCTCAGCTCCTGGCTCTCTCTCTCATCTTTGGGATTGCAAGGGAACGGTCGAGCTGCTACTACTGTAGGAGAATTCGCTGCCACGATGGAGTCCAGCCCGGCACTGCTTCTTCTTTACTGTGGGTGAGCCTCTGCTCATAAGAGCAGCCAGTTAACTGGGACCTTATTAACACCTGATCTCACTGGAAAGGACCCTCACCATCTACACAGGAGCCTCAGGGGAAAAACCTGGGACCCTGACTCCCTCCCCCTTCCTGGTGGGGCGTGTCTCCCTGGCTGCATGTGGCAGCTGCTATGGAAAAGCCCCACTGCCGCTTCCCAACCCCGCTGCTGCTTCCCAACCCCGCTGCCATTTCCCAGCCCTGCTGTTTTCTGACGCTGCCTTGGGCTTTTTTGCTACACTCTAACCCAACACCTTGTGTCTGCCCGATTCCCCATGGCTCCTGCTAAGGCTGTAGAGTTTTCCGTTACATTTTGTTTGCCACCCCGGGGTGTGCCTGCCTCTGCCATTCCAGTCGCTGCTCCGAGGTTCCTGCTACAGCCTATTTTGCCATTACCCACGTGCAGAGAGGTGGCTGAGCTCATGCCACAGTGCCCCCTGCAGCTGCGGGGGAATCATCATACCTTCCCTGCCCAGCCGGGAGCCAACCACACCCCTGCTGGCTGTGGCCATAGCTACAGCAGAGGAGAAAGTGCTTGACAGCTGAGAGAAGGCTGTTACTGGGTTTCTGTTTTTGTTTGTTGTTGCTGCCATTGTGATTGTTTGTTTGCCTTGTCATAAATACGTATATACACATACTAGTAAAAAACTGTTATTCATTTTTCGATATCTTTCCCTGAAAACCCAATAATTTCGGAGTTATAATAATTTAGAGGGAAGGAGGTCACATTTTCCGTTCCAAAGGAGGTTTCCACCTTCCTTGGAAGACACCTGTCTTTCAAACCAGGACAGGGGTCAAGAGGAGATAACTCTTCTTTTGACAGCAGTACAGAGTTAGGCAATCATTTGGAAAATGGCTTAGGATTGTCACTGGGTTGCAATAAGTCAATGTCCAGATCGATCCTGGCTCCCAAAGCTCTTCACTAAATGCTATAGCATGCTGCATTATTTTAAAATAAGTTTATTTAATGTGTTTAATAAAGGCTTTTGCACATCTAAGTTAAAAGCATCTGTTTCTTGAGTTGGTGTTTTACCAAATCCCTGAGTCGAAAGTAACTGCTTGCCATTGACTTTGGGTCAGTTGTCTGGACAGCTGTTGGGACATCCTGTCAAATCTTGCCTTAGCTTCTACAGGAGAGACATTTATTTCTTCAGTAGAAAGCACTAGTATAAATAGAACATGGAAAAAAATCCTAGCATGTCTCCTTGCTGCAGGTGAAAGAGTCACAGAGGTCTAAAGGAAGACAGCTGAACACAAAGACAGAAGGTGGGGGTTTGTGCGTACTATTTAGGATGTGTCTTGAGGGACAGGATTGTGGAGCAATGGTGGTGAGCTATGTCTGTGCATCTTGTCATAGGTTTAAAGTTTATATCTTTTAGAGGATTATCAGATTTCAGAATAACTGATCAGCCTGGCTGTATTTTTAAAGGAGGCAGTCTGGAGTCTGAAGTATAAGTTCTTTTATTGCAAAGTAATAAAAGATGAATCTGTATTCATTCAAGTTGCATTCTTATCAGTAGTCCAGGATCTGACTTTGCACTCAGCAGATTTTTGGGAAATGCTTTGTATTCTGGTTATGTATTTCAAGTTTAAACTAAACTGGATTCAATTCTTTGTCATTGTAGTGTTCAGTGGTTTTCATGTAATTTTTGCAATCATGTTACAGTGCGCTAAGACTCCAAAACCATAATTCCAAGTAATGAAGTTTATGCAAAGCACCATTTTCAAGTAAATTCTACATGAAATCACTGCAGTGATTTCTACACCAGTGTGGGCAGTGATGCCTGAAGGATTTTTCTGCTTTTCTTCTGAATACTTCTTACACTGTTCCCTATATTCACAAGTATTAGCATGCATACTTGTGATGCTTTAGGTGATAGTTTAGCCTGGTTTCATGGTGTTTAGTAGGCCGGTAGACTAAACAGCCCTGAAACTACGTAGAGTTAGAAGACCAAACACCCTGTTTTCGTGGGCCCTCAAGGTCTCCTAGTAGGACAGATTTTGTAAACTAGAAGTTAGGCCACCCAGGCCCCTTATTGGGCCCTCCTGGTAGATATGCTAATGTGTAGAGTCTTTAATTGTATACTCGATTGGGGGACGGGGCTTTTGCGACGCGTTCTACCTGGACGGCAGAAGCCATCGAATGGGATCCTATTAAAATACCGAGGTAAACCACCCCCAACCCTCTAACCGTGTCTGAGCCTTTATTTCCTAAGACCCGAAAAAGGCATCAGCAGTCAGCCTTGAAGTCCAGGGGAATGTCTTTCTATCTGGTTGCCCACTCTGTGCAACAAGGGCCTTCATCTGAACATCTCTAATGATTTGTGGAAGATCCAGCAAAGCATTTAAAGAGCTGTTTTAGAGCTATCTTGCATGCCATCTCTACTTAGGATGTCTTTCCCAAGCTGGTGTTGCAAAGCAGCTACTTAAATTCCTCCTGAAAAATAATTTCCATGAAGCTTATAAGAAAATAGCTGACTCAGGCAGCCTGTGCAGCCAAGCGTTGCATAATGTGAGGGCTTTCATTGGACAGTAGACAAGTTTGCTCTTCAATGCTCCGATGCACTTTGTACCATGTCCTTTCAGCCCAGCAGTGCTGTCTCTGCTCCTGCAGCACATCCTGGGTGCTCATCTGGTGGTCCTGTGAATAGGGTGTCCAGCACTGTTGTGGGAGAAGTAGTGGGCACCAATGGTGTGAAGTGATGCTGTAGGAAGGCACAGGGAGAAATCAGGTCCATTTCTGTGTTTGGAAAGGCTGAATCAATTGGCATTCCATAGCAGAAGATAGCACATCCTATGGTGAACCATGCTTTATGTCAATCCTACACTTTTTCTTTTGGATGCATTATTGCATGAGCACCTTGGGTGTCTCTGTGTGAAGCCCTTCTACCATATAATCAAAGAATCACAAAATTGTTTGGGTTAGAAAGGACCTCTGAAGGTCATCCAGGTCAACCCCAGCTGCAGTGAGAAGAGACATCTTCAACTAGATTAGGTTGCTCAGAGCCTTGTCCAGCCTGACCTTGAATGTTTCCAAGGATGGGGCATCTATAACCTCTTTGGGCAATATGTGCCACTGTTTCACTACCCCCACTGTAAAAATCAATGCTACCCTGTTGGTTTATAGTGAGTCTTATTATGTTGTAAAGGCTAAACCAAATCAACTCTAGCAAACAAGACAGATGTCATTGTCCAGACCCAAAGGAGGGTTGTCAACAGCAGCTGTACCCCAGGACCAAGGTGGTGACAAGAGGAGTTGTGCCCATATAGGCAGTTCATGTGAAGGTTTCATAAGGTTTTTCCCAGCAGCCAGATGCTGAGACTCATCAGAAACATCTCTACCCCTCATAGTGTTGGTTTTGTTGGCTGTGCTTTTCTTCTGGAGTTCATTGTATATTTTCAAGGATGTGTACATGTAACATCTAAAGCACACACTGCATCTCAACTGTTCAAAGATGATTTTAAATCCTGATTACCACCATTTTGACAGGTGGATTTTCTATGCTTCCAAAATGCTGTGTCCATCCAGATGCATGGGCTCAGTCTAGTGATCAGGATAGTCTTTAACCCTAGCGACAGAAAGGCATAAAAGAAGTGTGAATAATTTCATTTCTGTTTTCAGAAGTGAACATGACATCTTGTTCCCTTCTCATCTGAGGAAAAAGCAAACAGAAATTAAATTGGAGCCAATTTAAACCAGTTTTAAAGAGAAAGTCAAAGAAAAAACACATGCAAGTCCCATGTTCTTCATCCTTGGAGCTGATAGTTGTTGCTTTCTGTGGGGTTTCGAGGTTTTTGATTAAATTGTGTGGACTGTGATACTCCCTGCACCAAAGCAATTCTGAGATACTATTATACATGAGTGTAAAACATCAGAGTGCCTTTGATGGAGATAAACTTGGTGAAGAATACTTTTGGGGGAAGTCAGGCCTCTAGAATAGAAATTCAGACCTTTCTCCTCATATTAATAAGGATATTCTCCAAACCTCCAGGACCAGTTTCAGATGCTACAAAATTCCACCAGCTCCTAACTGGGGTCGTTCAGGCCCTCCAGTTTGGACCACAATGTCCCTTAGGTGCCCAAAGCCAGTGATGATGGGCATTTTTTACCTCAGCAGCATTGCCTTGCCCAAACCCCTCTGGCAGTGCCTGCTTGGGGGTACCAGTCCAGTTATTTGTGGAGCTGCATTGCACAAGGTGAAGCAGCTGGTCTGACTGGAATATGCTTAGTTCAGAAAGGCTGTGCCAGGATAAACTGGTTTGTTATGGGTATGTTTCAGAGGACTTAGTTTCTTCCTGCCCTTTCCATTTTCAGGCTGAGTATTCTGGACAGCTAGCTAGTACAGCTGGGAAGAACCCAGCTGCTACCCATCTCTGTGAATTTAACTCTTTCAGTGGTGACTAAGAGGTTTTTATAATTTCCCTCCCTCAATGCAGAATTGCAGGGGTAGTTTCAAAAAGAAGGTGGGGAAAGGTGGCCCTTTATCCCATAAAGCCAGCCCCACCAGTATTCCATTTGCAGGTACAGTTGCTGCATGACTTGGGGATGGTCTGCTCCTCCAGCTTTGAGGGGTGTTGCAGATAAGTAGGATCTGGGTCCTTATGGGAGTGGAAGGTACCACAGAGTCCATTTCTGCAGCAGATCTTAATCCATCCCTTATAATGGCAATTGCTACTTAATTGCAGGCATGTTAATAGCAAAGCTGTTCATGAGATACTTCCAAGACTTAGCATCCTATTCCTGGGCATGATCCTGGCGCATAGATGAGATCCTGCCTGGGCAGAAGAGTGGAGAGAAATTTATTGTCTGCCAAATGCAGTGAGGAATGTTTTCATTCAGTCACCAGAAGAATGAAGGGGATTCAGAAGGATGCCCAGATCCCATGGCCAAGGGATGCATTCCTTGGCCATGGCAATGCTCTTCATTCTCAACCTCTTGCCTGAGTAACTGCAAGCCCATATAAATTGTTAAATGCTGGGTGGCCTCAGCCATGCCCACCAGGTAGCAGGCTCTGCAAAAATAACAGGACAAAACCAGAATCCTTTCCCTGCAAGGCATGTAGCATGTCTTGGAGAGTTTTGTCCCATGGGAGAGCTGCTTGGGATTGAGGGCAAGAGTGATGTCCAGGAAGGTTCTTCAAAGGCAAGAACCAGCATGTCCAGAGCACCCAGTCCCTGAGCACATGCACAGGATCTCAGTGTTTGGCCATACGGGATGCTCTACATCATGGGGTAAAAGTCTCAAGTGTCATTGGGGATGTATAGAATCACAGAATTGTTTAGGTTGGAAAACACCTTTAAGAACATTAAGTCCAACTGTTAACCCAGCACTGCCAAGCCCACTGCTAAACCATGTCCCCAAGTGCTGCATCTACACATCTTTTAAATCCCTCCAGGGATGGTGATTCCACCCATGCCCTGGGCAGCCTGTTCCAATGCTTGACAGCCCTTTTGGGGAAGACATTTTCCCTAATATCAAATCTAAACCTTACCTAACTCGAGTCCATTTCCTCTTGTTCTGTTGCTTGTAACTTGGGAGAAGAGACGGAGCCCCACCTGGCTACAACCTCCTTTCAGGTAGTTGTAAAGAGCCAGGTCTCCCTTGAGCCTCCTTTTCTCCAGGCTGAATACCCCCAGTTCCCTCAGCTGCTCCTCATAGTACTTGTAGTCTAATGTAGCTCCTTACCTCTCAGTAATTTTAAGAACTGCCTAACTAAATCTCCATATAACCACCAGGAGAATGCAACCCCACAGTCTTCAAGCTCTCCACATGCTAGACAAATGGTGGGGATTCTCAGAGGACTTGTCTCCCTTGAGGGGTGTCCTAGTTACAGGAGTAGGGCACCAGTTTAGCACTGTGTGGGTGTAACCAAACTCTGTATTCTACTCCCTCTACATCATTCCGGATAAACTGTTAATGATGGATTGTTTGCAGTAGCTGCCCAGTGCACACCCAACACCTCAGGCTACAAGCTGGATGTTAAATGAGATTAGGAAAAGAAGTAAACCCTGCAAGGCAGGCTAGTGGGTTTTTCCTTCACACAAATTACTCAGCTGTGATAACTCCCTCCTGGGAAGCACCAGCACATTCACACCCAGCCTGAGGGGTCATCTCTGCTAATGAGCCATAATGGACTCAATGGTTGTCTTGGTTTAAAAGGCAGATGTCTACCAAGGAAAGATGATCCCTCCCTCCAAATCATTATAACTTCGAAATTACGGGGCTTCCAGGCAAAAATATGGGAAAAGAAATAACAGTTCTTTACTAGAAAATATATATATAACAAGACAGAACAAACAATGAAAAGAAACAATAACAAAAATTCCCCACCCTTTAAGCAGTTTCCCCTTTGGTGTAGTTATGACTACAACCGGCAGAGGGCACTGGTGGCTCAGGCAAGACAGAGAGGCTGCAGTGACTCTCCTGCGGCTTCAGGGGGCACTCCAATACAAGCCCAGAACCTCTCCAGGTGGTCAATGGCGGCTTGGAGCGAATGGGGGAAAAGGGACAACTCCCTCAGGGTCTCACTGAAATAGCGATCGGTCTTTGGCACCACCTACGGCAGCTGGCACACACTAGAGAGGTGGGCAGGGCTTGGTCACGATGTCGAGCTACTGCACAGAAAGGGAACTGGCAGGGGTGGCCCTGGCCTCAGACGACACCCCACGTGTCAACTCTGGACTCCCAAATGGCAGGGAAGCAGGAAAAAGCAGGGAGGCTTGCTGTGCCAAGACCGCAGCGCAATGAAAATCCCAGAGCTAAGCACACAGAGGCTGCCATGGCCACCAAGCCGCTGACTGCTTGCTGCAGCACTGTACCACCAACCTCTCCTTCCTATGCCCAGCAAGAGAGCCACACCTCCTTCCGGTGCCACCTCTCGCTGCTCCTTCCCTTCACGCAATATCTTGGATCCTACACCACAAGGGCGAGAAAGACTGCCTGGTCAGTGCTTTCCCCCACCCCCCAAAGCCTGTGAAATCTTAAAGATACAATGACAATTTTTGAGCATGTCAGGAAAGTTAATCTACAAACACCAGAGGTTTATGTCCAAAAAGGAGACAGAGGAGTCCTGTAACTTTATTTGAATAAAGGGAGACACCATGGGGCATTTCCCCTGGGGGATCTCTAAAATTTTTGGAGGATACAGCCTCCCTTTTATCCTAATTTCCTGACCGCATGTCCCTCTCTCTTTCCCCATTGGCTGAGGTACTTGAGAGGTACAGACTTTCCAAAAAGGCCTAATACCTAAGATCCCCTTCTAACGTATAATCCCCCCCTTTGTCCTTTCCTTGTGTCACTTGGTGGAATTCCTTATGGAATTTATGGTTCTTCTCATTGTTTCTTTCATCTCCCAGTATTCAGTTTTATTTATCAGCAGACCTACAGTTTGTTTGTGCCGTGGGTTGACCCCAGCCAGGGGCCAGGTGCCCACTCAGTCACTCTATCACTCCCCCTCCCACTGGGAGAGGGGAGAGGATAATATTGAAAAAGACTATCAGGGTGAGTAAAGGCAGTTTTATTACAGTGGAGGAAAAAAATAGAACAAGCAAGTTGAAAGTTGCATGCGCAAGAGCAAGAAGAGAAAACAATCCATCTCTACTTCCCATCAGCAGCAATGTCCGGACACTTTCTGGGAAGCAGGGCTCCAGCACACGTGATGGTTGCTCGAGGAGGCAAACATGGACAAGTCCCGAATGCCTCCCCCTCCTCCTCTCTTCCTTCCCTTATATATCTGAGCTGATGTCATATGGTATGGAATATCTCTTTGGCTGACTGGGGTCAGCTGGCCTGCTGGTGTCCCCTCCCAGGATCTTGCCCCCCCCATCCCTTCAGTGGGGGAAGGAATGTCACAGGGACAGCACAGCTTGGCAGTAGCCAAAACACTGCTCTGTTATCAACGCCAGCTACCAAAGCAAAGTACAGCAGTGTAAGGCCTGTGAGCTTTACCCCAGTCAGACCCAATACAATTTCCACCCCTTATTCCATACCATTTGCATCATGCTCAGAAATCCTTTTCTACTCACACATGCAGTTTAAGCTACATCCTTAAACCATCCCCACCACATTAACTACTATCTCCTGTCCTCTCTCATCCTTCCACGTGGTCTCCATTTCCAGCAGAGTGGGGGGTCAGGGCAGGAGGAATAGTAAACTTGATTGTCGAGGACTGGCACCATCCCTGTTCATTGTGGCCTTTTTCTTGCCCCTTGCTGAAATTCGTTCTTCGTCAGCTCATGTCCCTTCTGCTACTTACATCCTGCAACATACAACTTCCAACATGCATTATTCTTACCCCAAGGTTAAGTCACCTTGGGGCACACACTGGGTCTCCCCATCCTCCCGCATTACCCACCAAGTGCACCCAGGTCCTTGGGCAAAGACAATCCCACGAATGGGTTTGCCCTTCCCCATGGGGGACGTAACCCACACTGACTTCCCCAGCCACTTTCCTATGTGTAGTGCAGGAACCTTGTCTCCCTCCACAGTGTCTAAGGGTTTAGTTTGGGCGGGACCAGGGCGGTTAACAGATCCTCTAGTATTGACTAGCCAAGTGGCTTCTGCCAAATTCACATCCCAATGCTTCCATGTCCCATTACCTAGTGCCCATAGCATAGTTTTTAACAGTCCATTATATCTTTCAATCTTCCCAGAGGCCTGTGGGTGACAAGGAATATGATATATCCACTTAATTCCATGCCTCTTTGCCCAGGAGTTAATAAGATTATTTCGAAAATGAGTCCCATTGTCTGACTCAATTCTATCTGGGGTTCCATGTCGCCACAAAATGTGTCTTTCAAGACCTGAAATTGTGTTCCAAGCCGTGGCGTGGTTTACTGGATACGTTTCCAGCCAGCGAGTTGTGGCCTCCACCATGGTGAGGATGTAACTCTTGCCTTGGCGTGTTCGTGGCAATGGCCCAATGTAATCAATTTGCCAGGCTTCACCATACTGGAACCCCAGCCACCGCCCTCCACTCCAAAGAGGCTTCACTCGTGTGGCTCGCTTGATGGCAGCGCATGTTTCACACTGATGAATAACCTGTGTGATGGCCTCCATGGTCAGATCCACCCCTCGATCACGAGCCCATCTGTATGTTGCATCCCTTCCAAGATGCCCTGATGTTTCGTGGGCCCATCGGGCTATAAATAGCTCACCCTTTCTCTCCCAATCTAGGTCCACCTGAGCTATTCCAATTTTGGTGGCCTTATCTACCCGTTCATTGTTTTGATGCTCCTCAGTGGCACGACTTCTGGGCACATGGGCATCTACATGGCATACTTTCAGAGTCATGTTTTCTATCCGTGCAGCAATGTCTTGCCATAATGCAGCAGCCCAGATGGGTTTTCCCCTGCGCTGCCAGTTGGTTTTCTTCCACTGCTGCAGCCATCCCCATAGGGCATTAGCCACTATCCAGGAGTCAGCATAGAGTATGGGCCACTTTTCTCTCTCAGCAATTTCTAGGGCTCCAAGAAGCCCCGGGCCCGGCGCGCCGGGGGGCCACTACCGGCCTCACATCATCCGCGGGCTGCGGCCTCGATCACAAGGCTTGAACTCTCTCTTCAAAGTTCTTTTCAACTTTCCCTTACGGTACTTGTTGGCTATCGGTCTCGTGCCGGTATTTAGCCTTAGATGGAGTTTACCACCCGCTTTGGGCTGCATTCTTAAGCAACCCAACTCCAAGAAGCCCCGGGCCCGGCGCGCGTTGGTGGTATAGTGGTGAGCATAGCTGCCTTCCAAGCAGTTGACCCGGGTTTCTCCTGCGGTCCTCTGCCAGAGGCTCCAGGTGAGGCCCTGCTCCCCAGCTGCAGTGTAGAGTATATTTTGCACATCTGGTCCTGTCCGAACAGGCCCAAGAGCCACCGCACGAGCTATTTCTTGTTTGATTTGCTCAAAGGCCTGTTTCTGCTCAGGGCCCCACTTGAAGTCATTCTTCTTCTGGGTCACTCGATAGAGGGGGCCCACAAGTTGACTATAGCCTGGAATGTGCATTCTCCAGAATCCTACAAGGCCCAAGAAAGCTTGTGTTTCTTTCTTAGTAACTGGTGGAGACATATTGGCAATTTTGTCAACCACCTCTGTAGGCACATCACGGCGCCCATCCTGCCATTTTATTCCTAGAAACTGGATCTCCTGTGCAGGTCCCTTCACCTTATTTTGTTTTATGGCAAGACCAGCTTTCAGAAGAATTTGGATTATTTTCTTCCCTTTTTCAAAAACTTCTCCTGCTCTATCACCCCACACAATGATATCATCAATATATTGCAGGTGTTCCGGAGCTCCACCCTGTTCCAGAGCAGCCTGGATCAGGCCATGGCAGATGGTGGGGCTGTGTCTCCACCCCTGGGGCAGTCGGTTCCAGGTGTACTGGACACCCCTCCAAGTGAAAGCAAATTGTGGCCTGCACTCTGCCGCCAGACGGATTGAGAAAAATGCATTAGCTATGTCAATCGTTGCATACCATTTGGCTGCTTTTGACTCTAGCTCGTATTGGAGGTCCAACATGTCTGGTACGGCAGCACTGAGAGGTGGTGTGACTTCATTCAGGCCCCGATAGTCCACTGTCAGCCGCCATGCCCCATTTGACTTCCGCACTGGCCATATGGGGCTGTTGAAGGGTGAGCGGGTCCTGCTGATAACTCCTTGGCTCTCCAGTCGATGAATTAGTTCATGGATAGGAGTCCCAGAGTCCCGGTTGGTACGATACTGCCTCCGGTGCACTGTCCTGGTAGCAATCGGTACTTGTTGATCTTCCACCTGCAGCAATCCTACGATGAAGGGATTGTTGCCTTCTTGCTGTGAAGGCAAGGCGACCTGGTTCAAGAACGACAGCACGGCAGCCCGGTCTCACCCGAGCCACTTGGGCCACGACTCACAGACACCAATGTGGTGGATGGTCAAATGGCCTTTATTATCTTATCTCATGAGGTTAAATAGTCTAGGGGGCTTCACTACGTCAGAAGGGGGACGGTGGGATAGCTAGGGTTAGTAAGGAGTGGAAAACTACTGGGGTTAGGAGGGGTTGCATACTTTGGGTGATCTGTTATCATGCAGGAATGAAGGGAGGAGGGTTCCATGCTGCCCTTGCTTTCCGTCACATTGCGAGATCTTCCGTCCGCCTGTCCCTATCTACCACACTTCCTCCCCTTTTTTCACAAATGAATGAGGTAGTCATAGATACATGTATCGAAGTGAGGTATGAGGTAGTAACTTGACATGGGAAAAGGGGTTTGGTATACTTGAGTAGATTTCGCAAGGCAAGTTAGAAAAGTCTTGCGATTCACAGTGTTTACAGTTTGGATTACAGCATTTGCTGATGTTCTAAAAACAGAATGTTGGCCCGTTCCAGACGGGTCTGGATAAAAGAGACTAGTTTGTTTAGCAGGCATGGTCCAAAGGTAAAAGCTAAAATCAATATTGCCAATGGACTTACCAAGGCGGAAATTAGTGTGGTGAGCCATGGTGATTGATTGAACTAGGACTCAAACCAGCTCTGTTGGGCTTCCCTGTCTTTCTGTCTCCGAGCTAGCTTATCTCGGAGCTCTGCCATGGAGTCTCTGACGACTCCTGTGTTATCTGCATAAAAGCAGTATTCTTCTTTCAAGGCGGCACACAAGCTTCCTTGTTGCATGAACAAGAGGTCTAATCCTTGCCTGTTCTGCAAGACCACTTCTGAGAGTGAGGAAACTGATTTCTCTAGAAAGGAAATGGATTTCTCGATCCTCTGCAAGTCTTCATCGATGGTCATTTGTAGCTGAGACAGCCCTTGGTGTCGGGTCGCAAGAGCTGAGACACCCGTGGCCGTTCTGGTTGCTCCCAGGCCGAGCAGCATTGCGATAGTTACACTTGTTAACACTGCTCTTTTGTGGAGCCGGTCGGGTTTCTCAAAGAGGTGGTACATCTCTTCGTCGGTATGGTACAGGACCCTTGGAACAATTAGAACTTGGACACAAAAGTCAGTGGAATCATTGAATTTTGCAAGAGACACACAAGGACTTATTCCAGATCGCTGACAAACTCACATCCTAGATGCGGATGGAACCACTCACTTATTCTTTTTGTTGGGTTTGACAACTTTGGTGCAGATGTTGCCTTTCTTTGCTAAGGTTGCACTGCCAAAACATCTGCCTCGACCCGTGACTTGACTCAGGGTGATTCCTCTGCGGGGAGTATCCCACTTGCACTGGTGAGGGGAGTCAGCTGTGGAGTAACTGAAGGGGGTATCTAAAGCAATTCTTTCGTAGAAAGGGGGTTTGACGTCATAGCAAAGCCAGCAGGAATCAGTTAGGTTTGGGTTGGATTCGTTCAGGGAAAGAAAGGTAGCTTCTAACATACGAAAGATTGGGTCAGGGTCAGACTTGGCTAAACTACTTGTCTGGGAGGCATCTGCATGACCGATCAGGGTATCGGTGACTTTTGTGGGCAAGACTTTGGAGTGGGTTGTGTTTTTCTTTTTCAGTACATCTTTAATAACTTTGTTTGGCCCAACCGCCCGGGATGCAGGGGGTTGGAGCTTGATAATTTGCACATTCACTCACTCTTTTGATTCCTGAATGACTACTGTCCACGTCCTGCCTGTGGCCCAACTAGGGTGATCTGGTTGCAAAACGGTCATGTTATAGTCAGTGCACCTCTGAGATTTAGGGATTTTATGATAGTTTCGATAGTATTTTTCCTGAAGGATGACAGGTTGTTTACAACTAGTTGGAGCCCAGGTGAACTGTAAAAATTCATTGGGCTTTTGAGGTTCCCACCCAGGCCTCGATGGTCCGGCATTTGTAACAATGGTTTCACAGCCCCAGTACCCACAATATCCCCACCCTGGATAATTGCAGTACTTCTTCCCTGGGTTTGAGGCTGGGCACCAATAGGATAGATGTATACTTGTAACATGAGGGGAATAGAGGTTTACTTTTGGTTTTCTAGGGAACAGGTCGGAAATGCGGATCACAAAGGATGGGGCATTCGGTGTGGTGGTTTCTTTGAGCACCTTGTCATTTGACAGGTGTTGCATGACCCACCTGAATGGCTGATGAGAGTAATGGTTTGGACTGGCTTGTCCCCTGGTAACAAGCCCCAACAGCAAAATCACACAAAAACACTGTTGACGTCTGGTTTTCACCGGTACAGAATTCTTGGGTGCTGCCTGACGGCTTGGAGGTCTGTCATTTTCCTCTGGAACAGGGGTGTACGCTTTACGAGGGTGTCCCACGAGCATGTCTTGTAAACAGAAACTCACAGTTCTCATTAGTCTCATTCTGCTCATTCTGAAAGTCTGGCTTTACTGACCTCAGTGGACACCACTTGATTTTGCCTTCCTTTTTTACAGCTGCGTACCCCCGCCCTGTGAGTACCAGTCTCTAGCCCCGTTCTTATTTGCCTAGTTCATTTTTAATTATGACTTGTGGGCCCTCCTCTAATGCTCGGGTGGCTCAGTGTTTTTGAGCGGGACAGTTTGTTTCATCCCCCCTAGAGAATTGGTTCAGTGCTAGCAACGTGGTTGCGAGTACCCGTGCTTGGTCCCCTGAGGGGATGGAATTTTCAAAGCCTTCTGCTTTTGCTAGTACTTCTAACTTGGCTTTCAGGGTCTGATTTGGTCGCTCAACAATGGCCTGCCCGGTGCTGTTATATGGGATACCTTGCACTAGAGTGATGCCCCATTTCGAGGCGAATTCTTGCACTGGTTTGGAGGTAAAATTGGAACCGTTGTCAGTTTTAATCTGTTTGGGGATGCCAAGCCACGCCATGGCTGTCAGCCAGTGCTGAATTGTGGCTCTAGAGTTAGTTTTGGGGTGCTGTGTGGCCACAATCACTCTGCTGTAAGTGTCCACTGTCACTGCAAGCCACGCCCGAGGCTTCAGTAGTTGACATAAAGTGAAGTCTGACTGCCAGATTTCTGAGGGCTTGAGACCTCTTGGGTTGATCCTACTGGACCATAGGGGTAGCTTCTGGCAATGAGGGCAGGTGGCCACTATATGTTTTGCGTCTGCTGCCGAGATTCCGCATCTCTTCGCCAATGCCTTGGCTCCGATGTGGAGTGACTCATGTAATTGACGAGCTTTTTGCAGTGTCCACACTCCCTTTGCTGCGGCGTCCGCCTTGTCGTTGCCGGTCTGGAAGTAACCTTTAACTGGGTTGTGGCTGTTGATGTGGATGACAGACACGGTGCCCTGTCGCGAGGAGAGTGCTTCTTCCAGCATTAGAGCTGCTGCAGATGCTGACACACCTGGTCCTGACATGGCCAGGCAGAGCCTTGCCACGAATATAGAGTCTGTTACGATGTTGAGGTGTTCCTCTTGGAAGAGTCCACACGCCAAAACCACTGCTGTTGCCTCCAGCTGTTGCACTGACAGTGTGGGGTCACGTGCTTTGATGCAGTGCCACTGTTCTCCTGTCTGCCACACCGCCGCTGCGGTAGAAGTTGTGGAGGAAGCGTCTGTGAAGACCGTCAGTCCTGGCAGCGGTCGGTCCGCGACCTTCGGTGGCACGTCTATGTCCACAATGGTTAGTAGCTGGGTCCAAGGTGGTTTGGCGGAGTAGGAGATTTCTCCTGCGAAGCCTGCGAGAGCAAGAGCTAGGTGCTCTTGTGTCGTGGTTGATTCTGTGATTGGCTGCTTGCGGAAGGGAAGGTGGATTCTCGTTGGCTCGGTTCCTAGGTGTCTCAAGGCAAGTTTCTTGCCCTTCGTGATGAGGTTGGCGATGCATTCGATTCCTGGGGAGAACGCACGAGCCGGTTTTCTAAGGACTATCCACTGGATCGGTCGGGACTTCTCTGAAGGTCCTTGGGCTAGTGCTCCCACTCCTCCCTTCGGTGTAAAGTGGACATATAAATCAAGCGGCATGCTTGGGTTCCATCTGGCAAGGGTGCTGGTGGACATCTGATGCTCGATGAAGTCAAGAGAGCTCGCTGCTTGTGGTGTTAGTTGTTTGGGTTCTCAAGGGTGCTTGCCTTTCAGGAGCTCATGCAAGGGGTCTATGATCTCAGGAGGAATCAGGACGATGTTACGGAGCCACTGCAGGGATCCCACGAGGCGCTGCACGTCATGGAGCGTCTTGATGTCTCGGCGGACCTTCACCTTGGGGGTGTCACGTAGGTGCTTGTGATTCCTACTCCCAGGAAGGTCACGCAGGGTCTTTTCTTGATCTTCGCGCTCATGATCTCGAAGCCGTTTGCTTGGAGAGTCTCCGTGATTGTGGACACTAAGTGGTCCACTTGGCTTGCTGATGGTGCAGCGATGAGGATGTCATCTATGTATTGGACGATGGTTGCAGCGGGATAGGAGTGTCGGACTGGCATCAGTGCTTTGTCTACGGTGATCTGGCATATGGAGGCACTGTCTACGAACTCTTGAGGTAATACTTTCCATTGAAAGCGAAGGTTGGGTCTATTGCCATTTGGGAACATGACAGAAAAAGCAAAACGTTCTTTGTCTTCAGGGTGCAGAGGTATTGAAAAGAAACAGTCTTTAATGTCTAGCACTGCGCATGGCTGGCCTTCGGGGATAGCTGAGTTCATGGGCAGCAGTGTCTGAACTGGGCCCATGGGTCTGGCTGTCTTATTTACTTCTCTCAGGTCATGGATGAGGCGGTAACTTTCTCTAGACTTTTTGGGGATTACAAATACAGGGGTGTTCCACGGGCTGATGGAGGGTTCTATGTGACCCTTTTGTAGTTCACGGTCAACCAGTTCCAGCAAGGCTGTTATTCGAGGCTCTGACAGGGGCCACTGCTCCACGTATACAATTTCTGACGATTTCCAAGTCAATTTGATTGGCAGTGGTGGATGAACTGCAGTGGCCCTCATGGTAAATTTGTCATCCTGACTCTTAACAGAGCAAGGATGTCTTTTCTTATCAAAGGTGGAGAGTTTTGTAGAATGTAGGGGTAGATTGCCACTGTCTGTTCTGGTCCCTTTTTTGTGTGAAGTGTTATAGCTACCAACTGGGTGCTTTTCCATGCCCGGGTTGGCCCTCCCACACCATTCACTGGGGGGACTTCTGTAAATTGCCAATGTTGTGGCCAATGTACTTGGGGAATAACTGTACAATCTGAACCCGTGTCTGCCCAAAACTGAAGCCCTATGACGTGGGGATCCTGACTGCCATAGAGGCGGCATGTTCCCTACACTATCAGGGGCTCTTTCCCTACTTTCATGGCTAGGGCCACCCAGGGGTTCCACTCTGGGGCGCCCCCTGCTGGCCCTGTGGCACAAGTGCGGCTTGTGGCTGTGGTGGGTGCAATGGTGCTGCTGGCGGTGCTGTGAAACTCTGCATTTGCACCATTTGTGTGGGTGCAAGACTGGCTGTCTCCTGCGGGGGCATAGGGAATGAGGGTCCCCCACCCCACTGGGGGTTGGCATAGATGGGCTGCCTTGCATTCGCAGCGGGAGGAGGCTGGGTGCGGCCTGCACGCCCCCTCCCCCTCCCGTTTCCCTGGGGTCGGGATCTGCATTCCTTAGCGAAGTGTCCCTTCTTCTCGCAGCTCCAACAGGGCCCTCTCACGTGCGCTTGAGATGGAGGCCCCGTCGGGGGAGGCTGGGATTTGTGGGGACAGCCTGTTGTGATGTGGCTTGCTTGTCCACATTTGAAGCACGCTATTGCACTAGTTAGATCACGTACGACAGCCTGAAAAGGGGTTAGCTGTTCTTCCCTAACTACATGTTTGATCATATCAGCCAGGCTGGCTCCTATTGGAACGGAGCGCAAGATTTCTTTGGTAACAGTGTTACTTTGTTGCCGCAAGCAGTCTGCTAGAACGGGTCCTTTTGCCGTCGCAGGCAGGGTAGAGGCGTCTACTGCTGCCTGTAGGCGGTCCACAAACTTTGTGAAGCTTTCACTTTCTGCTTGCTTTATGGCGGACTACAGTTAAGGCTTAGCTATCACACGCGATGCAGCACGAATGGCTTCTCTGGCAGCTCGGGTTGTGGCCCTGACTTCCTCAGCTCGCAATTGTGCAGCTTGCTGCTGAGGTGTAATCATCTCATCATGTTTCCCTGTCAGCCTAGATAAACTCGAGCCATGCAGTGGTTGCCCCGCCCCAGAGGACTGGGCTAATAGGCTCGCACAATTGTCTGTCCATTCCTGTTTAAAAACAATCATTCTTGCCCCATCAAAAATCATGCGACTTATTTGTCTGATATCAAAGGGGAGCAGGTTCTCATTGCTGAAAAGGCCGTCTATGAGAGTGGAAACAATGACGGAATCCATCCCTTTTTCTGAGATTGCTTTGACAATCGTTTGTATATCTTTGGGGTTTATTGGGTCATATACTTGTTGTTGGTTTCCGTTTTGCCCCGTGGTTCTCACTGGGAAAGCATGGATTGCGGCTGAGGGTACCCATTCTGCACAAGCTATTTTTATCTTTCCCCAGTCGGTGAATTTGTATTGTGATTGCTTTCCGGCGCAATTTCAAACTTTATTTGTTTTTGTTTCAAATTGTGATAGCTCTGCTTCTTCCGACTCTGTGTCCCTGTCAGTTTCCGATAACTCAGTAGAGCTAGCGGAGCTGTTGTCGGACTCAGAGCCGGAAGTCGACTGCCAGAGCACTTCCGGGATTCCGTGCTTTTTCTGGTGGCTCTGACCTCGCTCCTCCCCCCGGGGGCGGTGCCGGTCCCGCCCCCTGGGCTTGCCCTGCCTCTTGTAAGGGGAGGGCTCTCCTTTAAATGATAATGGCATTGAGCATGGCTCTTGACTGGGCTTGCGCTCTCTGCCGCTCTCCCGTGCCCGCGCGTTTGGAGCTCTCTCCTCCCACGCATGCGCAGCAGCGAACACTCGCAATCTTTGTTCGTTCTGTTCGTTCCCGCCAGTGAAACCCTGGCCCCGCCCATCTCCTTGGTTGCCCGCGCCATTTTGAACTGCATAGGGCGGGGGAGGGGGGTTCACCCGCGCTCCCTCTCTAGCTGCCCTCTCGGTTTCCCTGGCTTTGGTTGCCAATCCCTCCCAAAAAGATCGCGCGGATTGCTGTGCTTCCAGCGTTGGATCGTTAACCGGCGGCGGAGGGATTGAGGGGGAAACCGCGGACGTTTGGGAAGTTCCCGCGGCAGGGGTTGGATCCGGCGGGCTCGGTGGGAGGGTCGGGAGGTTTTCTGGGGGCCCCGGGGCGTTTGGATTCGGGTCCGGGGAGGAGGGAAGCGCGCCCGGTCCCCGCGAACCCCCGCTCTCAGATAGACCGCTCTCGCGGTCGGTCTGTGTTATTGCTCCCACCCCCAGCTTAGGAGTAGCTAATAAACATGCACGTACAGCTTTCCAAGTCTCCTGTTGTTCCAGCGCTTGGCGTAAAGCCGTTTCTACTTTCCCCCACGCTTTGAGACTTTTCCCACTGCCCGAGACTTTAGTTTCCTCTGCTAAAACATTGGTACATTTCTCCCACACCTCTGGGTGTAATATTTCTGCTGGACGCTCAATCGCCCCAAGCTCTAGGAGTTTTGCAATAGCAATATGAAAATCCTTGAGCTTACACTTAATACCCCACTGCTTATAAAGTAGACTCATGACCTTTGCAACGGTTTCCATAGTAACCGCGGGTCCTTTGGGGACGTCTCCCCCGCCTGAAGTCAGCTTGGCTGCCCCGGCCGCTGCCGCTTGTCCAGGCGAATCCCATAGCCCGAGCTCCTCTTCTTCTTCCCGGGTTTCGGCACCACTATGTTGCCTTCTTGCTGTGAAGGCAAGGCGACCTGGTTCAAGAACGACAGCACGGCAGCCCGGTCTCACCCGAGCCACTCGGGCCACGACTCACAGACACCAATGTGGTGGATGGTCAAATGGCCTTTATTATCTTATCTCATGAGGTTAAATAGTCTAGGGGGCTTCACTACGTCAGAAGGGGGACGGTGGGATAGCTAGGGTTAGTAAGGAGTGGAAAACTACTGGGGTTAGGAGGGGTTGCATACTTTGGGTGATCTGTTATCATGCAGGAATGAAGGGAGGAGGGTTCCATGCTGCCCTTGCTTTCCGTCACATTGCGAGATCTTCCGTCCGCCTGTCCCTATCTACCACAAGGGATCTTCTGAGAGGCCAGGCAGGGTGGATAACTGTTTGATCTTCTCTGTATTCACCGCAGCTATGCCAAAGGCCCATCGATATCCCTTTGGATCCTTAAAATACCCTCTCCTGAGGTAGTCGATGCCAAGGATACAAGGGGCCTCTGGGCCAGTCACAATGGGGTGCCTTTGCCATCTGTCCCCTGTTAAGCTCACCTCAGCTTTTACTACCGACAACTCTTGGCATCCCCCTGTCACTCCAGAGATCCAGATGGCTTCTGCACTCTTGTGCCTTGATGGCATCAGTGTACACTGTGCACCGGTGTCCACTAAAGCTTTGTACTTCTGTGGATCTGATGTGCCAGGCCATCGAATCCACACCGTCCAGTATACCCGGTCATCCCTTTCCTCCTCCTGGCCGGTGTGGGGATGGATGAGGCTAACAGCAGGCCTGAAAGCCTCTCGGACATGGACTTGAAAGCGATCAGAATTTACCCGTGAGAAAGCCCTGTGAGAAAGCAATGGTATGAACACCTGCAGCCACAGTGGGGGACAGCCAAGAAGATAACCAGGGAAGATGTTTTGCACCCAGAGATGGCCTTGCAGAAGAGCATCAAGAATGTGGTGGAGGATTTATAGTGTGTAGTTGACTGCTTGTATGGCTTGTTAATGTACTGGGAAAGTTTTTGTTATGAAGATAGCTTTAGTGTTGTTTTCCAAGCAGCTGATAGTAGCATGTTACAGTAGCTGGGGAAAAAGGGTATAAAGATGTTAGCATAGACTAATAAAGCACTTCTTCTTTGTCCTTGGACTACTCGCGTGTCGTGTGTCCGTCTCTACTGCGACAACTGGTGACCCCGACGTGATCCGTGAGCCCGATGTGATACAGCGCGATCGGCGAACCGACGCGATCTTCGGGGTCGGCGCGATCCCTTGGCCGACTTGTTCGGGACTGAACGGGATAAAAGATAAAGGTAATCCAAGGAGCCTGCCAAGAGAGCAGGACGCCTGCTTGAAAAAGTGGGAACCGAGCGGCAGGGCGAGGTGCCGCTGGAGACGGAGCCCAACGTAGCTTGAGAGCAGAGGATTCTGTTTTGGTCGACCGAACTTTGACACCTTGATTAAGGTGAGCCGTTGGGAACAAATTTAATATGGGTAATAATTTATCTAGCCAGGAAAAGACTGTGCTGTCTACATGGAAAGTTTTGTTAAAAAGCACAGGGGCTAGCATAACAGATGATGCATTGAAAAAAATGTTATTGTGGGCAAAATCGCATGATTTTCCAGCAGATGAGAGTGTTGCTTTTAGTGTAAGCTCCTGGAAAACTGTTGGAGATGAACTGTGGGAAGCTATTTCTCGGGGAGATAAAGAGGCACGAAAGTTGGCAACAACCTGGCGCTCGCTCTTTGATGTTTTAAAGAAACGGAGAGAGGAGCAAGAAAAGGGAGGACAACCTAATGAAAAGACAGCTATAAATCTTGTAGAGGATGAGCAGATGGAGTTAGAGGGGGGAGATGGGTGCTGTTCGGAGAGAGCGGCCCCTGACCTGCCTCAGACTCAGCCTGCTTCTGCTAAAAACAGCGGTGTTGCTGAAAGGTCGTATATCTCTCCAAAAGACTATGTGCTGCCCACTTATCCTTCTCCTAGAGACCTTGTACGGCAGGAGCGAGTGTATCCCTCCCCTGCTGACCAATTAGCAAAAATGAGTTTAAAAGAGCAGAGAACAGACTCTGCCGCACAGCCTGCCACTGCGGCCCCCCCGCTTCCATCTCCACAGCCTGTGCAGCCTCCTGCGGAACAGCCTTTGCAAACGTTTCCTCCACTGCCAAAGGACTCTGACACGGACAGTGATAGTGGGGAGGAAAGGGAAATTGATCGGGGAATCTCAGAGGCTGTGTCAATGCGGGAGCGTTCACAGGAGAGAGAGAGTGATCGTCGTCGCTCTAATAAGGCTTGGAAAACCAGGCCCTGGACACTGCCTCCTTGTCAGGTGACAGTGCAGCCGAGACAACCGGCTCGGTTTTGGGAACAAGTCAAACGTAAAGCCCTTGAGTGTGGGGATTGGGAGCTGGTTGAAAGGCTGGGTATGCCTAATCTTAATAGTGATGTGTTTACAATTGACACTGAAATGATCGGTGAGGGGGCTGCTGGGGGGAGTGCTGGTGCAGGAGACGGTGTTCACGCGTATCCCGTGTTTAAAGCTACACCAGGAACTAATCAGCAAGATAGTCACCAGGTGATTGCCTGGAGGGTAGTGCAGGATTTGCAAGAAAGAATTACTAAATATGGCCTGGGGTCTCCAGAAGTTATGCAAGTAATTCGAGTGATAAACACAGACTTGCTTGCACCTTTTGATATCAAGCACCTTGCTCAGGTGTTGTTTCAGCCTGTGCAGTTCGGAGTTTTTGAGAGTAACTGGAGACAGATGGCAGAGAGAGCTGCAGTAGAGAATATGCACAGACCTCAGGACGATCCTAGGTATGCAGTGGGATCTGATGCCTTGATGGGAAGGGGTGCATTTGCTAACCCGGACACACAAGCCCAATGGCATCCTTTGATCCTCGAACTATGTCAGAAGCTAGGAATGGGAGCATTGATAAAAACCATAGAAATGGCTTCTCCCAGACCTCGATTTGTAAAAGTAGTTCAAGGGACAAAGGAACCATTTTTGCAATTTGCAGAAAGGATTTCAGCAGCCCTGGAGAGACAAGTTGAGGACGAACAGTTACGGCAGATCTTGTGTAAACAGTTAGCCCGGGAGAATGCAAATGAGGATTGTAAAAAGGTGATTTATACCCTTCCAGGGGATCCTTCATTAACAGATATGGTTACAGCTTGTGCTAAGGTTGGGTCTGTGGAACATAAAATGACTGCTTTAGCAGCTGTTTTACGTCCAGCTCGGAAATGCTATGCATGCGGACGGCAAGGGCATTTGAAAACTGATTGTAAACAAACACAAACAGGGAAAAAGCAGAAGGGAACTGGGAATAGAGGGGCTCTCTCTTGTCAGCGATGTGGGAAAACTGGTCATTTTGCAAAACAGTGTAAATCCAGGTATCATATAAATGGACAAACTTTGGGAAGCCTGGGAAACGGGAAGCCGAGCGCACAGGGGAGGGGCGCTCAGACACAAGGACCTCCTCAAGGCCGGCTGCCCATTCCGGGCGCAGTGCCAAATCAGGGCACGATGCCAAATCAGGGCACGATGCCAATGCAGGCTTATTCAGCAGACTTAGTGGGAGCACAGCAGGCGCAGCCGGAGTGGATGTTTCCGTAGCAACAACAGTGACTCTGAATTCCAGCAGGATACACAAAGTTCCCTTGGATGCTCATGGACCACTAGGCCAGGGACTTAGTGCGTTGCTTGTAGGGAGATCTAGTGCTACTCTACTGGGAATTTTTGTGCATCCTGGAGTCATTGATGCTGATTTTACGGGACAAATTCATGCTATGATTTCTACTCCTACACCACCACTTACTATTCCAGCAAAGACTCGTATTGCTCAACTTGTACCCTTTAAGTCATGTGTTCCTAGGACAGAGCAACGATCTCGGGGAGATGGATCCTTTGGATCTACTGGGACTCCGCAAGTCTTCTGGACCCAGAACATCTCTGATCAGCGACCGCATATGACGTGCACCCTCACTCTGCCTGGTGCCAACCCATCATACGTTCGACTTCGAGGTTTGATTGATACTGGTGCTGACGTCTCCATCATTTCTTTTTCTGTGTGGCCTTCTACCTGGCCTCTGACTCCAGTGGGGTCAGTCATTGCAGGGTTGGGAGGAATTACACAAAGCTACCTAAGCACACAACCTGTGCTAATTAAAAATGAGGAAGGACAAACAGCTACCATTCGTCCTTACGTTGCCGCAGCACCACTGAACCTGTGGGGACGAGACGTGCTGGCAGCTTGGGGGGTTCAAATTGGAACACATCCTTTATAGGGGTCAATATGCAGAAAAGCATCAGGCCTACGTTGCCATTGCGATGGCTCACTGATCAACCTGTGTGGGTTGCACAGTGGCCCCTGAATGAAGAAAAACTGACTGCACTTCAGAATCTGGTACAAGAGCAATTGGCACAGGGACACATTGAATATTCCACCAGTCCATGGAATACACCAGTTTTTGTGATAAAGAAAAAATCAGGATCATGGAGGTTGCTACAGGACCTCAGGAAAATTAATGCAATAATGGAAAGTATGGGGGCACTGCAACCTGGAATGCCCTCACCTACAATGCTACCTACAGGGTGGGACATTTTGATTGTTGATTTAAAAGATTGTTTTTTCACAATTCCTTTGCATCCTCAGGATACACCGAGATTTGCATTCACTGTGCCTTCAATTAATAATGCTGAGCCTGTTAAGAGGTATCAATGGAGGGTTTTGCCTCAAGGTATGCGTAATAGTCCAAGTATTTGTCAATGGTATGTAGCCCAAGCTTTATCTGGGGTTCGAGAACGATTTCCTGGTTCATATTGTTATCATTATATGGATGATATACTGATAGCTGCACCGACTCGGGAGGAATTGCTGACGATACAGCCTCAGTTGCTTGCTGCCTTGCATTCATATGGATTGCAAGTGGCTCCAGAGAAGGTACAACAATGTCCTCCTTGGAAATATTTGGGAGTCAAAATTTTAGAACAAACTGTGCAACATCAAAATGTGCAGTTTCGAAAATCCATCAGAACTTTAAATGATGCTCAACAGTTGCTGGGTACTATCAATTGGTTGCGTCCTTACTTGGGGCTAACCACGGCACAGTTGTCTCCTTTGTTTGATATCTTGAAAGGAGACTCAGGTTTAAATTCACCTCGAGCCTTGACTCCTAGAGCGCAGCAAGCATTGGAGGAGGTTCAGGCAGCAGTTTCCACACGACAAGTTTATAGAATTGATCCTTCTATTGATATCACAGTTTTTGTTACAATGCCAGATCTTCATCCTACAGGTCTCATTGGCCAATGGAATATCCAGTGGCCTGACCCGTTGCATGTTTTGGAATGGATTTTCTTGCCCCATCAGCCGAAAAAGACGGCCCCCACAATATTTGAACTGATTGCTCAATTAATAATCAAATGTCGTCATAGGTGTCTGCAACTCATGGCTAAGGACCCTGACAAACTTATACTTCCAATCCAGCAAGAATATTTTGACTGGAGTTTTGCTAATAGCACTCCTCTCCAGTCAGCGCTGCAAAATTTTCCAGGACAAATTTCTTTCCAGCTACCTGGTCACAAATTACTGCAGTTGGCAAAGACAACTTCTTTGTCTTTGCGACCAAAAAATAGTCGTGTGCCACTGCAAGGGCCTACGGTTTTTACAGACGGGTCTGGAAGAACAGGTAAAGCCATTGTCACCTGGAAGGATGACTCTGGATGGCAGGTGCTGGAAAGTTGTGAGTCAGGCTCTGCTCAGCTTGTTGAACTGCGAGCTGTGACCATGGCATTCCAGCACTTTTCTCATGTGCCACTTAATCTTGTAACTGATTCTGCTTATGTGGCAGACATCACACAGCGTCTAGATTGTTCTCTTTTGAAAGAAGTTAACAATGCTAATTTGTTTTCCCTATTGAAAGCTTTGTGGTCTGCGATTCAAGAAAGAGTGCATCCTTATTACATTTTGCACATTCGAAGTCACACTGCGTTGCCAGGCTTTATAGCAGAAGGTAACGCAAGGGCTGACAAACTTGCTAATCCAGTTTGGGCAGCCCCTCAGCCTGACACAGTTGCACAAGCCAAGGCTTCACATGACTTTTTCCATCAGAATGCACGCACTTTGCAGAGACAATTTTCTCTCACATCTACTCAAGCTCGTGACATTTTTAGTTCCTGTCCCGACTGCCAAGGCTTTGCTGCACCATTGCCTGTAGGGGTCAACCCTAGGGGCCTGCAAGCATTGCAGATTTGGCAGACGGATGTCACTCATGTGGCTGAATTTGGTCATCTCAAATATGTGCATGTTTCTATTGACACCTTTTCTTCTGCTATGTGGGCATCTGCTCACACGGGGGAGAAAGGTCGTGATGCTATTGCTCATTGGCGGTTGGCTTTTGCAGTTTTAAAGGTACCTTCATCTATAAAAACTGATAATGGTCCTGCTTATACCTCTGCAAAAACGAGGCAGTTTCTACAGCTATGGGGTGTTGAGCATACCTTTGGTATCCCTCATTCACCCACGGGCCAGGCTATCATTGAATGTGCTCATGGTACCCTGAAAAACATTTTGCAAAAACAAAAAGGGGGAATGATAGGGGAACCCCCACAAAGTAGACTGCAAAAGGCTTTGTATACAATCAATCATCTCACAGTGTCTTCTGATTCTAATATTCCTATATTTCTAAAGCATTTTCTTTCTTTGCAGTCGGACGGAACAGTGAATCTCCCTCGAGGAAAGGTGTGGGTCAGAGATTTGATTACCAACAAGTGGGAGGGCCCATGGGACCTCATCACTTGGGGGCGTGGATATGCTTGTGTCTCCACAGATACTGGAGCCTGTTGGGTGCCAGCGCGGTGTGTGAGGCCGGACTTACAGCAAAA